>MU228479.1:1540870-1573019 GCA_018584345.1 Thuja plicata
GTTCTTTTCAAAGCTCTTCTCATAAAGTTATAACAATTCTAATATTTCTTTCCAAAGGATTTTCACGTATAGGTGGGTAATAGTTCTATTTAATAATATAATTATATAAGTAATCCAAAGTGCATTCGTGGCACCATAAGGTACAATCCAACACATTCTTTCACAATTTATACTTAAATAAAGATAATGCTTGATTTCTACTCTTAGTAACCCTTTCAAAATAATAAGGCAAGTCAAGCTAAAAGATTACTTACCTCGTTGTCATGAGGTTTAATTCCCACCACTCGAATCGTTCTCCTCACTCGAATTACTTTATTCCGCTCACTTCTTCAATTCTCTCTTCTTCTTTTTTTTGATAGGGTCAGTGGGGCACTACAGGCTCTTTCTAGGGATGTGTGTGCATACTTGAACGCAGCAAGATCCAAGCTATCTCTAGAAAACAATACCATTAGAAGAACACAAGAATACAATACATATTGCATAGATAAGGAAGAAAAAACTTTTATGTTGTTGTCTTCAATAGAAAAAAGGTTTAAGATACTGACCATGTATAGGAAGCTCATGATTGTAACCTTCCAAATTCTGCAAGAGATAAGAATTCTCACCTCCTTTACCAATAATGACAAAAGGTCCTACCCATAAAGCATTGAACTTCCCATGTTTGCCTTTGTCCTGATCTTTCACATTCCATCTCAAAACTAGATCTCCTTCTTGAAACTTCCTTTCTATAGTCTTTTTATCAAACAAGACCTTCACTTTCTATTGTAATTCATGATTTCTCTCATGAGCCTGATTCCTCATTTCATCCAATTCTACAAGCTGTTGAATTTTGTCTTCCATGAAATCCACCTCTTCCCATTTCTCTTTATTTACAAACTTGTAACTAGTTGTACCAAGTTATTTAGTGGTAAGTGAGCTTTCTTCCCATAGACAAGTTCGTATGGGGCATATCCAGTAGACTTTTTAATTGTAATTTTGTCTGCCCAAAGTGCAAGTGGTAACTTTGAATCCCATGATCTTTTATTGTTATCCAACATCCATTTGATAATCTTCATTATATTTTTGTTGCTAGATTTTGCTTGGCCATTTCCTTGAGGGTGATAAGGAGATGAAAAGGAAATCTTTATTTCATATTTCTCATGAAATTCAATTAACTCTGCAGATCTGAAACACATAGCATTGTCACAAACAATCTTCTGAGGAACACCAAATCTTTTCAATACATTTTTAGTCATGAATTTGATTACCACCTTACTAGTAGCTTGTCTAGTTGGTATGGCTTCCACCTACTTAGTGAAGTAATCAGTGGCTACCAAAATCCATTTATGTCCACCACTAGATGTATCAATGATTTCACCTATGAAATCTATTCCCCACATTTGGAATAGTTCTTCAGTAGACATAGGGTTAAGAGGTAGTGCACCATCATATTTGATTTTTCCTAAAAACTTCTGACATGCTTCACATCTCTGAACATATTCACGACGGTCTTTAAATAAGCAAGGCTAATAGTATCATGCATTCAATATCTTGTGTGCAGTAGTTTTTTTCTGAAAAGTGTCCCCCATATGCTCCATCATGGAGATCCTTAAGCGCCTTTTTAGCTTGGTGTGTATCTAGACACAAAAGAAGTATATCATCCCTATTTCTCCAATACAAGTCTCCTTGCATCAAGATATATTTAGATGCTTGTAATTTCACTGTCCTCTTCTGACTATTTGTAAGGTTTTCAAGACATATCATGTGTTTTAGAAAATGTACTACGTTAGTGTGCCAAGGGCATCTTTCAATACTTGTATGAGTTTCACTTAGATCAATATGATTCACCTGTAATGCATCCATATTTGATTCTGCCATCAACCTTGCTAATCCTTGTCCTCTAATAATCTTAGTGATCTGAATCTCTATATCAAATTCCTGAATTTGATTCACCCACCTACATCTTCTCCCAGTGACCATTAGGAACATAGGCTATCACTTTTGTTCCTACTTAATAAGGCCTAAATGACTTAACTGCCTTTACAAGTGCATAGGCTTGTTTCTCATTGATATCATAATTTAACTCAGAGGATTGAAGGGTTTTACTGAATAATTCTATTGGTTGTTCATATCCTTCATTATTCTTTTGTAATAAGATAGCAGCAATGGTGTGATATGATGCAAAGGAAAATAATTGAAATGGCTTAGTATAATCCAGGGTATTAAGGATAGGAGCTTCCTTAATTTCCCTTTTAATCTTTACAAATGCCTCCAAATTTTGATTTGTCCACTTCATGTTTGTGCCCTTTTTCCACATCCCAGCAACTGGTCTAATTATTTCTGAAAAATTTGGGACAAATATCCTCACAAATTTTATTTCTCCAAAGAAGGATTGGGTCTTTTTAACACTCTTAGGAACCTCAATTTTATCAATTACTGCAATCCTCTCTGGATCTATTATCACTCCATTTTTGGATACAATATGCCCTAACAACTTTCCTTCAGTTACCGCAAAATGGCATTTCTTTGGGTTTAGAGATATCCCATATTCAAGTGCTCTTTGAAAAATCTACTCCAAGTGTCCACAATGATCCTCTGCCCTTTTGGAGTCAGCAGTTAGGTCATCATGATATACCACCATAATTACATCAATGAAATCCTCAAAGGCCACATCCATTGCTCTTTGTAAAGTGGCTCCTACATTAGTGAGTCCAAAAGGAATTCTAGCATATACATAAGTACCCCAAGGTGTAGTAAATGATGTCTTGTATTGTTCCTCTTCTTTTACCTTCACCTGGTTATACCCTAATAACCCATCCATCATTGATAATAATTCATTCCCTGTGACCTTTTGTAATAATGCTTCCATGTTAGGAAATGCATAATTGTCCTTTAATGACGATATGTTTAGATTCCTGAAATCTACACAAAGTCTGATATCACCATTCTTTTTTCTGACAGGGACCAAGTTTGAAACCCATGTTCAGTGTCTAATTGGCTTTATTATACCAGCATCCCTCATCTTGATTAACTCGTCTTTCATCTTGGGAGCTAAAGTAGGGTTTATAGGTCTTTGCCTTTGTCTGAATGGTTTGGCATTAGGCTTCAGAGGTATCTCATGTTGAAAAAGGTCCTCTCGGTAAGCTTTAAGGTCATCATAGGACCAAGCAAATACATGCCTATATTTTCTCAATAATTTGATAAATATGTTCTGATCTTGGGGGTTAAAATTTTACCCACAAATACTTCCTTTGGATTCTCTTCATTTCCCAAGTTTATTCTTTCTACTTCATCCATTGTGACATTAGTGTTTTTCTTGTCCATTTTTTAATCTTTATTGTCAAACAATCTCTCCATTGCTACAAAGTCCTTTGGAACCTTATTGGTTTTAAGATGAATGAATTCCTTTCCAAACAACATTTCTTTCCCATCCTCTATCTCAACATGAGCATTCAAGTCAATCAATTGATCTTCATACGCTTGTTCACATGCTAAAAATCTGATTATATCTCTGTCATCTTTGAAGATTTGCTTGTTGTTGATGTTATCAGGTATAGCAAGCCTATTTTTAACTTCGACTTGAACTATGTCTACACAAGGGATGTCATTATGCTTCAATGCCAAATCAGCCATAAAGTCTGCAAGGATATTTTCTGATCTATCTATCCAATTAATAGAAAAAGCATCAAAACATTCTATAGAATCCCATACTTCATTTCTATATCTTTTAAGATGAGTCTTCTTAGCAACAAATTTACTTTTAACTTGAGAAATAATCAATTCAAAATCACCAAAGACACTTAAACCTTTTATTTCATGCTTACTGGCTATCCTTAAACCAAGAAGTAGAGCTTCATATTCTGCAACATTGTTAGTACACTCAAAATATAGTAAAAAGGAATGTTTAAATATTTTCTTATCAGGGGAAAAGAAAATGACACCAACTCCATTACAATCCCTGCATCAAGCACCATCAAAATACATTTTCCAAATTGTGTTGTTACTTACTCCTACATGTAATTCAATAGGTTTAGTATTATGCATTGCATTTTTTGAAATACTTACCTGAAATTTATCCATATCAGAATGACAGAAATGTGTAAGCATGCTTGGATCTACATCCTCAATATTATATGGACTTCTAGTCTCTCTATCAATTCTTACATCCCTGCCATTAACTGGAATAGAAGCATAAGAAAGATCTAATTGAATACTACCTCCTACTAAGCTAGACCATTGTCTAGATAGAAGCATTCCATAATTGGCACGGACTTCAACCACAGTAATATCTATTTTATAAGACATTTCAGGACATGTAGGAAATTTAAATTCAATATTCTTCATTATGCCTACAACAGGAACAAATCTATTGTCCATAGCATAACATCTACCAAATTTGGTATCAACATTCATTCCTAATTATTTCATTACATCATTAAGCATAATATTTACTACTGCACTAGAGTCTATCATACAATTCTTTACCAATCTATTGTTTATCAATAGAGTAAGATAGAAAGGATCAATTTGATTTCCATTTTTGTTTAAATTAGTTCCTAGATAAATAGTTGGAGGATCTTTACTTCTTGGTTAAGATCTTCCTTATTACCTACATTAGACAATATTTCCAAAGCTTCACTTTTACATTCAGGTATTTTAACTATTTCAAGCAAAGGAAAATATATTTTAACTTGAGATAATGCATTAGACATGAAAGAACATTCATTGGGAAGAGATTTACTAAACACCTTTTCTCTTACTATTGTTGGAAAGTCCTGAGGTTCTACCTGTTTATCTTGAGCAATGTTTTTGTGCTTCTACCTCTTTGGATCAGTTCCTTGGTCAAGTTTCCCTCGGTCTACATTTACTATTCTATTCCTTAACTTGTAATTACTTCTTGCTTCTTCCACCGCAGCTATTGTGTATGCTTTCTTCTCCTCTTCTGTTAATTCTCTTAATCTTGGAGTACTCTCCTGATAATCCCCATATTGGTATACTCTATTTAGGTCATCCCTATAGTAGTATTCATCTGAAGAGCTATAATCATCATATCCCCACATAGGATCTGTTGATAAATTATTTACTATGGGTTGTTGATTATCATTTTGATCTTCATCCTCTTTCCATCTTTGGGCACCAACACAATGTTCATAAGAATGTGGTAGTGTTCAAGCTTCACACCAAGGATAGCTTTCCACAAAATGGTTGTTTTTCCTCAATGGATCAAGAGTATGTAATTTTTTGTTCACTAGTTTCCCATCCTTCCATTCTATGTTATAAGGCATATCCTGCAATTTATATCTGTCATTTTAGTATGGTACTTGATTATTCTGGTTGTATTTAAAATTATCTTTTCCATTATTCATTTGCAGGCCTTTCACCATATTCATAAGCTTATCTAATCTATCTTCTTCCTTATGTTTCTTAGGCTCTTTTGGATTGAACTGTGGAGTGTCCTCCCTCTTAGTGATTATACCTGATACCTTCCTATCATTTTCAATAGCTATGGAAATCTTGAGAGCATGTGCTAAAGTAGAAGGCTTATGAGATCTGATTTCATAATTTATCTTGCTATCAAAAGCACCCATATAGAAATTAATCAAAAAAGCATCAACAAGTTGAACATCCCTTGGAATCCTATTTAGAACCTTGTTGAATCTTTTGTTGAATTCAGCAACAGATTCATTCTGATTTTTCGTCATACTTGTCAACTCATGTGAGGCAAAAGAAGTGTCATTGTGATCACCGAATTGTTCTATGAATTGATTAACAAATTCATCCCAACTCGATATGGATCTATCTGGAAATATTTTGAACCATTCTGCTGCATCTTCTATGAGAGATTGAACAAAAATTTTCATGTATACATCCTCATTGAATTCATCAAGCTCTTGGATAGCATTCTTCAAATTTACACAATGCACCTCGGTTGATTCTGACCCATTCCCTAAAAAATTTGGAATTGCGCTTCTTAATTCATTTTTTATGTCATTAGGATATCCCCTCATGCCATAAAAATCTAATAGTCTGTTCTGTCAAAAACCATTGGGGTTCTATAATTGTTTCCATTTTGATTGATGGCTCCATGTCTTTGATTCTATTGATTTACATTCTGCAATCTCTGATTATTTCTTGGTCCAAAGTGTGAGTTGATATTATAATCTCTTGGACCATAATTATGATCCCTATTATTCTGATATCCATTATACATCACTCCATTATTTTGATGTCTATGCTATTCATATTGGTTAGATGTGTTAGGATTCACTCTATTATTGTGGTTATGATGTTCTCCATTGTTCCATTGTCCCCAATGATATCTTCTTTCCCAATCATTGTTGTTTTTCCCAAGTCTTCCTATATTGTCTGATTTGAACAAGGGGTTAGTATGATCAATGTTGAATACATGCTCGTTGGTCTTCCTATGAGGAGGATTGTATAACCCATTTCTATCATCCTTAGGCGCTTCTTTATCTCTTGGTGATCTGATTGCATTCCTCTTTATTCTCATTTTCCTCAGTATCTCTTCTGGCTGTCTTTTAAGAGCCATGACCATTTTTTCATCTTCTGGTCCTGCATTGACCATCTCACAAAATACAACATCCCATTTGTTAATTATTTTCTCTCTTTCAGTCATTTCCTGATTTTGGATCACGTCAAGCCTCATGTTCTCCTCTGTCACCTTGGAAAAAGGATTACAATTTTCATCGTTGTTCTCATGGCTATGATGGCTTGAATTAGGGAATTGTTCACAAGCGAACTCTTGATCATCCTTATTAGGGCATATCATGCGTGGTTCATACGACATCTTTACACTTGAATTCTTTCCTTTCCTTAGGCCTTTTTGCAAGTCTAGTTCAAGTTGATATGGATGCAAAGATCTTCTACCCCACATGAAATAGTTAATAACAAAATTAGTTGACCAAAATTATTACCACTTCGAATGTGTAGAGTCGCCACCTTCTTCCTAGAAGGAAATACTTATTGTCTTTTGGATTCTTTTCTCCCAGCATAGCCTAATCTCTATTACCAGAAACTCTGAAAAAACTGTTCTTAGTGATAATTCCCCTATAGAGTCGTTAATCTGTTGGTGCTCAAATAAACAGATTGCATTTCCTATGGATTTTTTCGATCCAATGATGGGAAACCCAAGTCATTTTCCAACAAATAAGGTTTTAACAAAATCAAGTTTCAACCTTCTGCAATTTTGGCTCTACAGAACCAAGGCTGGTAGGCCTATACCCTAGACTTATCTCCCAAATCTTAAGGGCTTTTTAGAGCAGATAATGTGTTCCAAAATTCTTTCTCTCAGAGTATGGAAAAGTACCACTGAAACCCTTAAAATAAGAGCAATGTACTACCAAGTATTAAATGTAATGCTGCAAATATTGAAGGAAATGCTGATGGATACAAGATATAAATTGAAATAGAGAAGATGGATATAATATCTCAAAACTATAAACAATGAACTAATGACCATATTACAATAAGCAAGAAAGACCAGTTCCTTAATCAACCATAGGCAATAGAGTCAAGATCATTCCAATCCCATGTTCAACCTTAGAGATAGTTTTATCAGAAAACTTATCACTTCAAAGGTGTTATGAAATATACATGCAACCTTGAACAAGTTTAGAGATATTTCAAAAGGATATTACTTCTCAAATGACAGACCAATTGATTGAGGCCTCAATCAATAGAATTTAACCATGCAAAATGAGAAAAACCAATTGATAATAGATACTATGAACCGGATCAGGAAGTATGCACATCAAAATGTCACTTTGAAGAAGTTCTATTGATTTATCTGAGGGACTAATTATAAAATGATAATGAAACAATTACACATGTGAAATAAAAAGGTCTTGTCTTTATTTGATTTTGGAAAAAATGGTACAATTGAGTTCAAGTTTGCAGTTATTGATCCATCTATCCTATCTGACTATAATAACAGTAATTCGTATGTCCTGTGTTGATCTTGGTATCCTTATAAATATAAAATCCAAAGGATGCAAACAATCTTCAAATCAACACGATTGTTCCTAACAAATACCTAACCCTAAGATCAATAACTGAATGCTAACGATTATAATAATATAATGTTTAATCATCCTTTCTTGATAACAAATGCTAAGTGATTAAATCTCATAGAAATAACTCAATAGTCTCTTCATAGTATGTCTGAATTGACAACTTAAATAATGGGTCTGCATCATGATGGTACTCCGGTTGTATATCCATCCACAATCTTTCTCATAATCTCTCGAGCACATTGATCACATAGATATTTATGTGCATGATAATGAGTATATTCTTTGGTGCATAGTCTTTGGAATCACTTTCGTCACCTTTATTGACTGCAACCATAGCATTAATTATTCCTCTGCGATCTTTCTTCATCACGTCTGGATGTGATCATTCCTTAGATGTCGAGAATCTGAACCGTCTAATCAAATCGTGTTCGAAACCTTTATTTTCTGCATGCAAAGTCCAATCATCGATTAATAAAATAAACCCTAAGCATAATAAAAGGTTTTAATGCCAAGTAATGAATCAATTTAATATTGTCGCCAATGGTTTTTGTCTTTTTCCTATTACTGGCACGTGTCGAGTCTTTCGCTACCGCGCAACAACTAAAGCTTGTTCACTTTTCCATCGCGTCGTTGCGCTAAGCCGTAGATCTTCCATCTTACAGTCGCAGATCTCCTTTAAATGCCTTGGTTATTTTCCGATCACCTTTTCTTGCTCGATTAAGTTTTGGTCGTTCATTTAAGACATGGGCTAAAAGATGATCTTTAAGTAACCCGTCCTTTACTTTACTTTATGTGCCTCCATGTAGTCCAGTCACTCTGCTCGGCCAACCAAACACCGACACCTATATCCCTTTTGTTCTATTTGTAGATTTTGGCGGGCCCAGGACACCTATCATCTATTTCGCCATTGTGTGATGGTTAAACAGTATGCAGCTTGCGATAGTGCCATCGCGCTCGACCGTTGGATCAAATCTTGATCTGTGCGGATATCATTCGGTTTGACTTTAGTCAAGCGAGGCCCCATATGACACGCGATGATTGTTTGTGGTTCCATGTTAAATAAAGACTATGCGTGCATGTCGGGCGTAAATTTTCAAACGTCGACAACTCTGTTTGACTATTTCTATTTCTGTGGAGTCGAAACCTGTGTGTTTCACCACTGCACGATGGAGGGAAGATCACTCATTTCTTCATTGCGTCATCACGCGATAGGTAGACAAAGAGTAAGTTTATGACCACGTGGTCACGAAAACTACATTTTGACTTTGATTCTGTTAGCTTTAGATTTGCACCAAAGGGGAAATAAGAAGAAATCAATAGTAGACAAGAATAATTGTTAGAGACATAGATTCAAACAATATAGTATTGATAAAAGACAAAAAACATAAGTAAAAGCGTAATATATAAATCAAAAGGCCATAAATGATAAATGAATAAGTACAAAGAGATGCTTCACTGATTGATTATGAACACAAATTAATCTGCAGATATGAGTTCCACTACTATTGAAGGAGATAATATACCTATTAATAACCCCCTGTAGAACCTACTCATTGCAAGCAACCTTAACCAATTTCCAGTACTCTTCTAGTGCTAGTATTTCCTCAAAGGTTGGAAATTATTGAATCCAAACCATATCATGTCTTCGATTTCATTGATCAACTCAAAAGTGTGTGGATCAAAACACCCCTATTTCAATAAATCAAGGATGTGTTGGTTCCCAAACCCACAGATTGGAAATCCAATATTTTTGCCACTTCTCTTAAAAGACTTCTCAATCAGTTTTGGCCAACGAACGGGAATGATCACTTTATCAAATTCCCCTGCACTTTAGCCTTTGCTAAACCAAGGTGGGTAAACCTCTACCTCAAACCTAATCTGTTGGTAGGAGGCTTTTGTATAGCGGATTAAAATTCAATGATCTCTCAAGATGGAAATAGCTCTTGGGGTGGATCTATTGTGATTCCCGCAATACTTAGATAATTTTTGAATTCTGAAAAACTTTCTTAAAAGGAAATGCTTGTAAAAATAAATACTTTGTTGTATAAATGATTCATGAAAATTGAATATGATTTCTTGATTTAGATTTCTCTAGAGATACTTGATTAAATTGTCTTAGATCAATATCAGACTAGTTCATTATCTTTTGATGGTTATTATCAATTCAATTAGGTGACCCTACGTATAACCCTCTTAAACTGTTTTAATAACTTAATTTTTAAAGTGAGATCATCACTTCAGAGACATCTAAATGCATTAATAATTTAAATTTTGTTGTTACAGTTAGTCTTATGGATTTTAACTTCCTCATGAAAGATCAATAAGACAGAATGAAGCCTTGACAACCAATCTTTTATCTGATGATCAAACTGAAACTTAATTCAAATTATAATGACATAAGATAACACATTGAAGCATCTAAATAAAATAAATTATCTAGAGAATTAATCAATTAAATGATAGATAAATACGAATAGAGATGAAGGAACAACTCAACTTGTATTGAAATAAAGTAATCCAATTAGTTACAAACTATGTGACTGTTCTTTTCCAACCCTGTATTTCCAAGAGACAAATCCAAAAATGCAATGTATAAGTAAAAGTCAAAATTGGTGATTCTATCTCGGTCCTGATTTCCCTTTTATAAACACAAGGCGGTTACATCCCAAAAGGTCACAACCTTTGGTTTGTGAATAATTACAAAATTAAAACCCTAAATATCAAATAATCAAATGTTTTATAATCTTCCTTTTGATACTCCACTTTTGAAATATCTTTATCGATTTCATCCCACAAATATTATCAGATACATGTATTTATTTAAAATAAAACCTTACCTTTCTTTTAGGGTTTGTTGGGAGAATGATGTCATTTGTATCTTGATATTGTGCCAAAACTTTCACTTATAATCCTCTAGAAAATATACTTCCAAATATTAATACTTTTGATTTCATGAAATAATCTCCTTTTGCAAATAAATTTTCTTTGGGAAAAATAAACTTACTCTAGTTTAAAACCTTTCATTAGATGGTTGAGGGGGATTCCTCCTCAAGTGATCACTATGAAGAAGAAGCATGATGAAAGAAATGGAAAGAGAATCTGAAGAGGGAAGAAGTTTACTAGAAGAAAAGGTCTCAGATCCAATGGCTCAAGGAAGGAGATAGAAATTCGGCCTTCTTCCACGGGTCCGCTTTAATTCATAAAAGAAGAAATACTATCAAATTCATAAGGAATGGTGGGAATAAGGTGTTAACGGAGGAGGAAGAGATAGGAAAGTATGTCGCTGAGTTCTTTCAAGAAGCTTACATATGCCTAGTTCGGGGGGATTCCGTAGAGATAACCAATAGGCTCCTGGAGGCTATTCCGCCTGTCATTAGTCAGGGGGAAAATGAGGAGTTGTTAAGTTAAGTTTCGGAGGAGGTTAAAAATATTGTGTTTTCCATGGGTGACTATAAGTCTCCCGGTCTATATGGCTTTCCCTCGGCCTTCTTCCAACATTTATGGGAGACTATCAAGTATGACTTGATCCACGCGACCCATGATTTTGTTAGGATAGGAAACATCTTGAAGAAACTTAATAATACTCATATTGTGATGGTTCCTAAGATTCAGGATCCGTTGAGTCTAGGGGATTTCCATCTCATTAGCTTGTGTAACACAGTTTACAAGATTCTCTCCAATATCCTTGCCAATAGAATTAAACCCCTGCTATGTAAAATCATTAATCCTAACCAAAAGGGTTTTGTTCTGGGCCGACAAATTCTGGATGTTGTGATTACCTCCCATGATATTATTCATTCTAAGGAAAAAAAACAAAAAACTTTGGGATGGCCCTGAAGTTGGATATCTCTAAGGCTTACGACAAATTCTTTTGGGACTTCGTGTATGAGGTGCTGAGAAAATTTGGTTTCCATGAAAGATTTATAAAATTCATAAAGGTGGCGGTGGAAAGGGTGGACTATTCTGTATTGGTAAATGGCTCACCCTGGGGGTTGTTTAAGCCAGAGCGGGGGCTCAAACAAGGGGACCCTCTATCCTCATACTTGTTCCTGATGGTGGCGGAGGTGCTAGCTCGAAACCTCCTGAACTTGAAGAATGTTGGAACCTTCGTTGGTGTTAAGCCGACCTCCACTCTACCCCGGAGGTTATCCAGCAGTTTGTAGATGACACTTTCCTCTTTGGAAAGTCTTGTATTAGAGAAGCTAGGGAGTGGAAAACTTTATTGAATGACTATGTAGTGGCTTTAGGACAACAAATTAACTACTGTAAGAGAAAAATGTATTTCTTTAATACGAAGCATAGAACGCAACAGGAGATTTTAGAATGTCTTGGTTGTATGGGGGTTGAGCTGTCAGTTACCTACCTGGGACTCCCTCTCATGGTTAAGGAGGTCTTCGACCAATTCTGGAACACTATACTGGAGAAAATGCAGAAATATTGGTGGGATGGAAGGGGAAAGTGCTCAGTAATGTAGGGAAGTTGCAACTTCTGTCGGCAACCCTCCAAGGTATACCTGTCTACTTCCTCTCTCTATTCAAAATTACTGACAGAATAGCAAAGAAGATTGAGAGGATTCAAAGGAAATTTTTGTGGACAGTGGTGGAGGAAAAGGCTAGAATGAGCTTGGTCAGTTAGGATACAGTTTTTCAACCTAATGTCAAAGGTGGTCTGGGAGTGAATAAACTGAAATATTTAAATAAGGCCTTAATTACCAAGATTGGTTGGCAGCTCTTCAGGGGCTCCACTGACTGGTGTAGAATTATGAAGGCTAAGTAATTCAACACCTCTCAATTCCCTTTAGGCTAGGGATTACCAGCTTGTTCTAAGATTTAGAACTTTATTACTAAGTGTAAGGGTATCCTAAAAGCTGGGATGAAATGGATTTTGGGTAATGGTAATCAGATTAGTTTCTGGGAGGATTGGTGGATAGGTGATAAACCCCTTGGTATGGACAGGTATTGTCATAGCAGAGACCATCTTGAAAATTACTTTGGCTGTAAAGTGAAGGACTATATTTCTCATGACAGGAAATGGCAAAGTTGACAGAAGCCTATAATGACCAAGATCAGGTTCCCCATTGTGTTCCGGAAATTCAAAAGTTATTAGAAGGTGTCAAAATCCCTCTCTCAGATAGAAGACAAAGTTGTTTGGTGCCATAACACATCGGGGGAGGTCACGGTGAAATTGGCTTACTTAGTTAGTTCTAAGAAAGTGGTGAATGAGAAAATGTGGGGAAGTGTTTGGAACTCACAGTTGATCCCAAAAATAAATTTTTCCTGGTGGACGCGTTGCACGGCAAGATCCTCACGTTGGATAACCTCCAGAAGAGGGGTATACATTTGGTCAACCGTTGTGTAATGTGTAAAAATAAGGAAGAGACCTTAAATCATCTCTTAATACGTTGTCCTTATATGGTTAAGGTGTGGTCTAGAATAATGGGCAAAATGCAGCTGGAGTGGGTGTTCATGGAGAATGTCAACCAATTTGTCAATAATTGGGGAGACCTTTCTGTTCATCCACTCATTAGTTTACTTTGGAAAATGTTACCCCCGCATGTGTGTTTGAGCCTTTGGAAAGAAATGAATAATAGGGTGTTTTGGGGGAGGAAAGTGATATTGAAGGTACGGTGAGAACTGGTGTTAATCTGCTAAGGGAGAACTTGGAGACTTGCCGGTGGAAAGTTCCTAACTTCCCCCCTAGGGATGGGGATTGTAGATTGGCTCGGGAATGGCAGTTCTCTAAATCCTTTTTTTTATTTTGATAACTCAAAGGTGATGGCAAAGAGGAATACTCACTGGGGGGCCCCGGCTGACATGTTCTTTAAACTCTATTTTGAGGGGCTGCTTGCAGTGGGGTTGCTGCGTGATGAGGTATTATTAGAGATCACCATGGGAGGATGTATATTGCTTATGCGGTTAACCTTGGGATGGTGACCAATAATGTGGCGGAGATTTCCGCCTTGTTATGGGGTCTTAAAGTTGTTGTTACTTTGGGAATCAGGAAGTTGATCATAGAGGGTGACTCAAATATTGTCATTGAGATGGTCAAAGGGAGTTGGAGTATGTCTAGTGTGCTGCATGATATTTGGATGTTTCTCCCGAGGCTGGAGGAATTCAAATTACAACACATTTATAGAGAAGGGAATGCGTTGGCGGCCATTGGATTAACTATACATGGGATCAAGTGCTAGAGAAACTTAAAGTCACTGACAAAGCATACTATTATGCTCGTTGAGAGGGAAAGCAATAATAAATTTGAATGATGAGGTACATTGATGATTCTTATTGGTGGAGAAAGGCAGCTTGTAGGATCACGAGAAGCATGAATTCAAATTTCAAATGTAAAAAAGGAAAGAGACTTAATTATGGTAACTTGCTGATAAGAAGGGTTATTATTACCATATATGGTGAATGTACAGGCACTTTTAAGAGCGAAGATGGCTTGGGGATTTGCACAAGATTTGTGACTTGTGAAAAGACATTCAGGCTTTATGAGCATTTTATTCCCAAGATCCACAATCATATTATTTTATGGGCCTTTATTGTAATTAATATGCCTCCCCATGTGAACAGTACTTTCTTCAGGTCAAATTACTAGCTTTTCATTAAGGAGATTAGAATTACCACTATTATGAGTACGTTATTTTATTGCAACGGTTGTTTGAGTTGGGTTTGCTGCAATGGTTGTTTGATGTGGGTTTGGCTTTGGGCTGTGTTTTGTGGTGGGAGTGTAGTTGTGATGTCTCTGGAGCCTCAGGAAGAAGTGCAGCTTTCAGAGAATAGCGTTGAGATGGGAGGAGATATGGTCAGAGTGGAACCTCCTAAAAACCCTTATGCCAAAATGTACCTGAAGGAAGGCGGTTTTTACCCCTACATAGAAGCCATGAAGGGAAGCGATGAAATTATATCAATGTAGCTTGTTGATTCCTGTGAAGATCGTAAATTCACCATTAATGGTATCACCTTTGAAATTAACGAAGAAGTGATAGCTCAAGCCATAGGATTATCTTTGGAGGGCAGAAAATGGAAGAAGGTTACCAAGACCAAGGATGACATGAGTGTTAACAGATTCTTTAAAAAAATGGAGGTGCATGTTCAGTTCTGTGGTGGCTTCAAGCGTGATGAGTTGCCTGAACGTTGGAATGAGGTATGCTTAATTCTAATGAAGTATCTAACCCTTGAAGGTCATTTTGGGACCTGCTATAATTATTATTTCCCATTGTTAAATCATTTCCGTTATAATAAAGAAATCTTCATCCCGTTCTTTCTATTGCATTCGTTGGAAGCATCAGTTATGGATGTGAGGGGGAAGAAAAAAACCCAAGTAGAACTATTGTATCCTCCACCAAGGGCTCATTCTTCGGCTATACAATTTTCACCGAGCCTTGTGTCCTCCAAGAATTGTTACCCTACAAGAAATGAATGTCATCCCTGCCAATAAACCTAATGAGATCGTGGCTTCCTCGTCTCAACCTACCTCATCCTCTAAAATGCCTACTCCCGTAGGAAAAAATCCTAAGGATAATCGCTAGGGTCAGGATGGTAAGGTGGGGGATGTTGAAATTAACATTGACTCTATGGAAGAAGAGGAAGATAATGACAACAGGAGGAGGTCCCACAGGATTGCTTCCAACACCCGTGTCAACCAAAAGGCGGTTAGGAAAAGGTACCTTAAAATTGATGAAGAAGAGGTGGATTAGGAGGAGGAAGAAGGGAGGAAAAAGGGGAAAAGTGAAGAAAACAAGGGGAAAAAGATAAAAATTAAGGAGGACAACTACGACAAGGATAAGGGAAAAGATACCCCGACTAGGGAGGGAGGTGAAAGAAGCTAGGAATCCACACAGGTATCTGCTAGTTTCAAACTTCCCACTGTGGTCTTTTCAAGAATGAAAGTGTTGGGAGGACAAAAAAATGAGTCTCCTCTTACTGCTACTTCACCTTTGGGCATGCCGGAGGAGACTATGGCTAAGAAGGACATAGGGGGGAATAATGGTGGGGCCTCGGAGGACAGAAGTGAGGAAATTAAGCCAGACACTAATCAAATGAAGGATGATCTTCTGCGGCTTCAAGGTAAGATCCAGGATCTTGCTTCCAAAGAAGATTCACAGGTGTTGAAAGGTGAATTCAAGGAGTTGGGCGAGGGTTTTAAGAGGGTTGTGGAATTCGCGGTCAAAGTGATGCACTCGACGACCACGACACTCCACCTTCTTCACCAGGAGATCTTGAAGACCTCAGAGAAGGAGAAGGATGATGGAAATCTCTTCTAGTTTCTGGTGGAGGACTGGTTGAAGTTGCTGCTAAATGGAGGGGGGGGAAACCCCAAATGACTTTCCTTCTATTTTTAATGTTGTTCTTAAACTTTAGTTGTTGGTGGCTGGTCGTTAAGGGCCTATTTTTTTATATGTTTTATTACTCTGTTAGCCGTAAGACTGGTTATATTTGGTTGTATGCTAATATTTGGTTTATTTGGAACAATGTTGTTAACTTAGTTGGGACTGTTCTTACTGTTGATCGCAGGGTGGTTACCAATCTCGTGGTGAAGTTGGGGCCTGCGGTCACTCATTTTTTTGTTTTTGATTTTAAAGAAGAGTATTGGCTGAGGGTGTGTTGGTGTTGGTAATGTGTTGTTAGTCTAGCACTTCTAGTGCTGACTATGTTTGTTGTTATGGGTAAGCCTCCTCGTTTTTCGTTGTTTTTTAATCAAAAACCTTTCATTAGAATTTAAGTCTCCTTCATGAAATTAGGGTAGAAAATATTTATATGCAAATAATATTTCACATAACATCTTTCTAAAGAAATTACTTTAAATAATTGCACTATAATTAATTTTGAAAATGCTTTTAATAATCAAATGAATTTCACAATTCCATCCTTTTACCATGTGGCAAAAATATTACCATAGGGTAAAAAACATTTCCAGTTCATAAATCATTCTCATGTGAAAAATATCTTTCCCCAAATAGAAATTAATTACCCTTTAGAAAATTATTTTACCAAAATAAAATAAAATTTGAAAGGAATTTACTTTTCCATGCTATAATCACAATGTTCATTTTAATTATACTCTCCTTTCATTTTCAAACCTTTTCAAATAATATTTATTTTGCCTTTGGAAGAATAAGATGGCAATTCTCGGAAGCGTAGAACACCTAGTAATTTGCCTTTGGAAGTTATAATACCTTCTATGAAACTTTATTTTCCCAAATGATATAAACACTTCACTTTTAATAATTCTCAAAAACTTTGATAATGTTTTACCCTTTTAAATTATTTTATCTTGTAGAAGTAAAACATATAATATAATATGTTTTTCCATCGGTATAACTTGGCCGATGAATCATCTGTATATTTGAATGAAATGAGGAGCTCCATTGATCATTGATTGTTGCAGAGACGTTAAATTTATCCCATAATAGAGAACGCAACCTCATGAATTCCATTGCACTTCCAAAAGCTCATTCTTCTGCCCGCTCCACTGATTTAAATGCTTTGGGAAAGCCTTTCCACAGCGCATATGCTGTTAAAGATTGCGCCTTTCAAAAATTTCAAATTAATAGCAGCCTTTCAACATGCACCCTGCAATCATTACTTCATTGGTAGCTTAGGTTATTAGGACCATAGCATATATTTGCTGCTGTTATTTCGGTTGCATTTAAAATCGATTTCATTATCTCTGTCATCTTCTTTACAAACTCTTTTTATGATGCCTAATGTTAGTAAAAAATGTAACTTGTAATTAACAAATCTAGGCCGTTTTTAAGCGCCCCGAAAGCATTTTAAGCATTGTCAAAACGGCCTCCCAGACAAGGCAAATAGTTTGGGCAGTTATTGGGAGATAAAAATCATCATTTACAATTCATTTTGAGCCAAGAAATATAGTTCGAACTGTTTGCACGGGAAATCTTCTTCTTTTTTCTTTCTTTCTTTCTTAGTTTTTGATTAGTGATAAAATAGGTTTTGAAGGGGCCCGAAACCCTATACAAAAAGGTCCAGAAAGATATTCAAAGAAGCACTCTAAAATGAAATGAAACAAGACCACCTCGAGGGTTTTCAAAATAGGGTCCCTCAACCTGGACACAAAAAAAAAGGTACCAGAAAAATTTCTAGCACCCGTACAATAAAAGACGCTGCTAAAAGAATAATGCAAATAAGTCCAGCAACCCAAAAGCTTTCAACAGGCAACAAAACAACTGCCAGCAAAAGAAAGCCCAAACAAGTTATTTCTTACCCTTTTGGGAACGAAGAGACACCAAATGAGGGCGGGTGTTTTGAATTTTTCTTTCCTTTTACAGAGGTCCACCCATGATCCACATTCTTAGACATTCCCTGCTTAGAGTTCGTATCAAGTTTCGGAACACTCAAAAACTTACAATCAAGAGGGTGTCCCAAGATAGGGCCAGGAGAATCCAAGAAGACAGCATCGAAAGATGACTCAGAAGCGACCATTCCAGAAGAAACCAATGAGGCATTGCCAGTTAGAGGAGCAGAAGCCTCACTACCAGCAGAGCCTCGAACAACAGAAGCAGTACAAGGAGAGGGAGCAGCTCCCAGGGAAATGCCAGTAGCGGTTCTATTGGCCTCAGCATTCTCCTGAGAAGAAGAGACAACCTGAGAAAAACTTCTGATAGAAGAATCCTTCACAACATAATAATGTTGAGAGGAGGCCCCCTTCCACCAAGAAGCGGGTTTTTTAACCTTTTCCAAACCACAATGGTTCGCTAAGTGACCAGTTTTAAAACATCTCCTGCATCTGAAGGGGAGGCCTTCATAATCCAAGGTTTGGATCCATGACCCTTTAGAATGCACCAGCTTTATCTTTTCCAAAAGACCCTTGGAAATATCCAAATCAACCAAGATCCTAGCATAAGTAGAGTGAAAAATATCATGTGATTCCTCATCAACCATCACAAAATCCCCTAGTGCCTCGCCCACAGCTTCAAGAAGAGAGTCAACCCAAAAATGGAGTGGGAGGTGAGGAAGCCTCACCCAAGTAGGAACCTTGGAAAAAGACTCTGAAGAAGCATCAAAGTCTGGGTGCCAAGGCTTCATCATGAGTATGCTCTAGTCATTCCAGCTAAAAAAATGATCACAAAGAATCACCTTCCTATCTGCAGCCGACTCAAACTTGGAAATGAAAAAACCCCTTGCCATAGGGAAAATGTGAACAGTTTCAGAAATGATTGGTTCCCAATGACGAGATACCCAGGGATGCAAATCAGGAAGACTCAGCCAGAGGCCCTTAAATCTGCAAATAAGACCATGTTCCTCAAAAACTGATAAAGCAGCATCAATGTCTTGCACAACCTCTACATCTAGAGAGAGGATTAGAGGGTTAGAGACACGGAAAGGGGCTGCATCTCTACCACCAGAAGCCAGAGACTGCTTGGAGGCAGCAGATTTTCGCTGAGAGGATACCCCAGTAGGAAGATCCGCTGCAAGCACCGAATGAACAGTTCGGGGGCCAACATCCCTATCCACCGACAAAGAAAGCGTAACCCTAGCCCGACCAGGAGAAGGGTGGGGCAGGGTCACAACAGGGGCAGCAGACAAAGAAGCCTCCGCGCGCTCAGCAATACCCAGTCCAGCCGCGACAGCCTTAGGGGCCTCTGCTCTTGACAAAGACCCAATACCAGGTGCCAATCCCAAGCTCTGGGCGCATGCAGAGGGCAGACGACCCCCAGAAGCGTCTGGAACCCTCAACGCGGCAGGAGCTGGAACCCTTGACACGGCAGGAGACATAACGCGCTAATTCTTCACTCTATACTCTACAAAATAAATATAATGTTAATATACATAAGAGATTCTTTATTTCTTAGTTATTGGGAGATAAAAGTCATCGTTTACAATTCATTTTGAGCCAAGAAATATAGCTCGAATTGTTTGCACGGGAAATCTTCATCTTTTTTCTTTCTTTCTTTCTTTCTTTCTTAGTTATTGGGAGATAAAAATCATCATTTACAATTCATTTTGAGCCAAGAAATATAGCTCGAATTGTTTGCACGGGAAATCTTCTTTTTTCTTTCTTTCTTTCTTAGTTATTGGGAGATAAAACTCATCATTTACAATTCATTTTGAGCCAAGAAATATAGCTCGAATTGTTTGCACGAGAAATCTTCTTCTTTTTTCTTTCTTTCTTTCTTAGTTATTGGGAGATAAAAGTCATCATTTACAATTCATTTTGAGCCAAGAAATATAGCTCGAATAGTCTGCACGGGAAATCTTCTTCTTTTTTCTTTCTTTCTTTCTTAGTTATTGGGAGATAAAAGTCATCATTTACAATTCATTTTGAGCCAAGAAATATAGCTCGAATTGTTTGCACGGGAAAACTTCTTCTTTTTTCTTTCTTTCTTTCTTAGTTATTGGGAGATAAAAGTCATCATTTACAATTCATTTTGAGCCAAGAAATATAGCTCGAGTTGACTGCACGGGAAATCTTCTTCTTTTTTCTTTCTTTCTTTCTTAGTTATTGGGAGATAAAAGTCATCATTTACAATTCGTTTTGAGCCAAGAAATATAGCTTGAATTGTTTGCACAGGAAATCTTCTTTTTTCTTTCTTTCTTTCTTAGTTATTGGGAGATAAAAATCATCATTTACAATTCATTTTGAGCCAAGACATATAGCTCGAATTGTTTGCACGGGAAATCTTCTTCTTTTTTCTTTCTTTCTTTCTTAGTTATTGGGAGATAAAAATCATCATTTACAATTCATTTTGAGCCAAGAAATATAGCTCGAATTGTTTGCATGGGAAATCTTCTTCTTTTTTCTTTCTTTCTTTCTTTCTTTTTTTTTTTTTTGCTGCTTATTATCTTTATCTAATCCTTACTGCCTAGTGGCTGCCCCTTGAGTATGACTACACCGATTAGATTCCTTATTTCCAGTTACCGTTTGGGTGCAGGAATTAGACTGGAATTGGCATTATCTAATTCCGGGTAATGCCAAATTTCATTATTGGGTCCATGAATAAAAATGGAATTGGAATTACGAAATTTTGATTTTGCCCCAAAATGGGCATAGAAAATTTAATATCTCGTTTGATCAGTGACATGATAGATGTGTAAATGTGTGTATGTGTGTATATTTGCGTATGTGTATATATACACAAATGTGTGTATTTGTGCGTGTGTATATATACACTTGTGTGTATATGTGTATACATGTGTGTGTATATACACACATATATATACACATACATATGTGTATATATACACATGTGTATATATATACATGTATGTATATATATATACACACATGTATATATACCTAAGTAGCCGATTCGGTTTCGGGGACAGATTCGGGCTCGCGAATCCGGTTCGTGGATTCGTGAAAAAAAAAATTGTTGTTTGGGTTCGTATGGATTCGTGATTGTGTGTGTGTGTGTGTATATATATACAAAAAATAAGAGAAATATACATAATTCTAAAAATAAATCATTTCATAGTATGAATCTATGATGGTTGATCATTGATCAATGCCAAATC
Organism: Thuja plicata; assembly: GCA_018584345.1. NCBI lineage: Eukaryota > Viridiplantae > Streptophyta > Pinopsida > Cupressales > Cupressaceae > Thuja > Thuja plicata. Next base: position 1,562,361 of record MU228479.1, read on the forward strand.
TCAAAGATTCAAAACATCAAAATTAAATCATAACATCAGTTGAAGTATCATTGTTTGAAGTTCAACTAATGGGTTAATAATTTATTGATATTCTCTTCTTCTTCATCATCATCTTCTATATGGAGCCTAATAAGACTCGAAGGTTAATTTTTCCCCACTTTTATTGGCGTAGTTTCCACCCCAAATTATTAAATGGGTGTTTGGGGGCAAAGCCCCCAAGACGGGGTCAAGGCAAAAAAAGTCTTAATTTTACCACTTTACATCTTGGCTGGCCGCGGGTCCCTGTGGATTCGCGCGGATCCACGTGGGATCCTCAAGGATCCTCATTTTCTCCTCCCGGTTCATGCTGGATCCGGGCAGGGTCCGCATTTTGCCCTGTGGGTCCATCTGGATCCGCAGGCCACGGATCCATCCAGACCCACAGGTCAAAATGCAAACCCTGCCCGGGTCCAACACGAACCGGGTCGAGAATCCAGACCCGAACCGGACCCAAATCCGGGGTCCCAAACGCGAATCTGGTAACTCAGATATATACATATATGTGTGTGTGACTGTGTATACACACACACACACACACACACATATGTGTGTGTGTGTGTATGTGTGTGTGTATATATACACACATATATATATACATGTGTGTATATATACACATGTGTATAGACATGTGTGTATATATGCACACATACATGTGTATATATACACACATGTGTATGTATATATACGCACATATGTGTGTATGTGTAAATATGTATATATACACAAATGTGTTTATATGTGTGTGTGTATATACACACGTGTATGTGTGTATATATACACACATACACACCATATTCAAAAAAATCAAGAAATAAACAATTATAATTGTTTATGCATCTTCTCAGTCATCTTTCGGGTGAGCCAAACGGGTCCAGCCATATTCCGAAAATCATTTCTAGAATATGTATCTTCCAGAATTGTAGCATCTTCCAGAATTGACCATATCCAGCCTTTCATATTCCAGCACCCAAACAGTTTAGTATTATCTTTGGGATTGCCTTGGCGTTGCATGACATCATTTATTTGTTGATGAAATTATCATAGCTAGCAAAGTGCAATTCACGTCATCTATGTATGAAATGTTTTTGTTGTGCGTTTCCCATTTTGAATATATTTTGAAAAATTAACATACATGCAGGCACATATCACCAGGAACAGACAACCAAGCTCCTTGTCCTATCTCTGGCACTTAATTATATACAATCCTCGTGTTAACGGCCAGATTGTTTCATTCTCTCTCTCTCATTTTGTTGAGACGTTCTGACAAACTGACATTCATGTCTTCATAAGTTGGGATCAGGCTGCTCTTGGGGAAAAAAAGAAAATCAAGTCATGGCGGGCTAGAAACTGGCGTAGAGATTCATTTTGAGATGAAGAATTCAGAGGAATAGTCAGTTCAATGCGAAGGCTTAGTGGGAAAGATTTAACAATGTTCAAAGAAGGCCATTTTGAGGGAACTTTTATTTCGTAAGTGGTAATTTTAAGAAAATGCATATGGAATGATTTTAGAAGAAATAGTAAATGATGAAAATCTGCAAATCGGTATAAAGGTATTTGAATATTCAATATACATAGAATGCATAAGAACAATCAGATTGACATAAGAATGCTCTAGTGAAAATAAATGATTCTGCATCTGCAAATTGTAAAACACATACGTACCTGGGAATGCAAAGGTGATGCGCAAGATAGTATGGTGAAATTTGCTTCTCGGCATGGAATCTGGAACTCTAAATTTTGTAAAATTTAGGGTTCCAACAGGATGTACCTAAATATAGTAAGGAAATAAGAGATTCTTATTTATGGATTCCAGGGAGGAAGAAGAAAGACCCACAAACAGTTCATGTGATGGGTAAGCTAGTAAATATGATGCTAGGGAAAGTAGTTGTACCTAAGTATTCTGACCCCGGTAGTCTAGTAGTAAGAGTCACTATTAATGGCACCTTAGTCAAGAATGCCCTAATTGATTTAGGAGGTGTAATTAATGTAATAACCAAAGATATAATGTAGCGGGTTAACCTTCCTAATTTGAGACCAACTCATACTGTCCTGTAGTTAGCTGACAGCTCTACAGTCAAACCAGATGAAATCCTTAAAGATCTCGTTGACACCTTGGACTCATGGGAATACCCATCTGATTTCATTATTTTGTCCCCTAAGGCTACTTTAGGAGCATATCCTATAATCCTAGGGAGACCATAGTTAGCCACTGCATATGCTTACATAGGGTGTAGATCAGGAGATACGACCATCTCCCATGGTGATAGCACTAAGAAGTTAGTATTATATCCTCTCGCTCAACCACGTGGAGATCTTGATAAACCTGTTTGGACTTATCTAGGAGAAGAACAAGAAGATGAGTTTAATTCTTTGGAAACTTTAATGATGATAGAAAAAAATCCTATTCATGCAGATCCAAGGAGATGACCAAGTCTTAAATCAACTTATGTAGGGTAATTATGAAGTTGAAGAAGAAGTAGATACTACTTTGGCTTTTTCATCATGTTCATCCAATACATTATTTCCAAGGTCTGCTCTGTCATCATATTCTGCCAGTTCCCACTTGTTGCACACATTACCACCTCATGAAATTAAAATGCTAGCTGTAAATGAAGTATCAATTATTCATCTTATCAAGAGACTAGAAATATCATTAGGGAAGCATTAAAACATCAATAATAGCCTTACTGGTGATCAACAACAGTCATTAATGGATATTTTGCAGTCACATAAAGGTGCCTTTGCATGGGACTATACCAATATGAAAGGGTTGGATCCAAAGCTCTGAAAACATAGAATATATATATCAAAGATGATAGAAAACTTGTTAGACAACCTCAAAGGAGAGTAAATCCTGCCCATAAGGAGATAGTGAAATCAAAGTTGCAAAAAATATTAGATGTGAGTTTTATCTATCCCATATCTAAAAGTGAATGGGTATCTCCTTTAGTTATTATTCTTAAAAAAGACAAAAATGGAGAGTATGTGTGTATAATAGAGAGCTCAATTCAGCAACCAAGAAGGATCACTTTCCACTTCCCTTCATAGATCAAGTCTTGGATTTTCTGGCAGGAAAGAAGTATTTTTCATTTCTTGATGGTTTTAGTAGATATAATCATATCAAGCTTGCACTAGAGGATCAAGATAAAATGATTTTTACATGTCCATGGGGAACCTATGCATACTTTGTATACTTTGTTCTTCCATTTGATTTTGTAATACACCAACAACTTTTTAGAGGGCAATAATTAGCCTTTTTTCAGATATATCTCATAATTGCATGGATGTGTGTGTGTGTGTGTGTGTGAGAGAGATTTCACTACATATGGGGAGTCTTTCCAAGAAGCATTGATGAATCTGAGTAAGGTATTATTGAGATGTAAATACCATAACCTCTCCCTAAATAGTGAAAAATGTTTTCTTATGATGCAGAAAGGAGTAGTTTTAGGGCATTATATTTCTGACAAGGGCATTCAGGTTGATCCTACCGAAATTCAAGTCATCAAAGATCTTCCAACACCCATGAAACTATTCCAGTCCACCTACCCAACTAGGAGCTAGAATTGAACTGCAACATCCTCTCCTACTCTTTTTTTAAGTAAATTATTTTTAATCTTTGCAATTTTTGAAATGAGACAAAATGGTCACTTCCTTGTATGCCCCACAATATTATTGATAGCTTAATCTGTATGGCATTTGAATAAGATTCATGGACGACTATGCATTGGTTCTTAATGCAATCAAGATTATTGGAGATGTATTTCAGCCAGTTCATATTACACAGAAAAGGAAGTGCATCTTTGTTAACAATACTTAAAAACATAAGTAAAATGAGTAATAGTAAGTGTTCATTTATCCCTTACAAAAGCCAGTTTGTGGCTTTGATTGTAAAAGTAGACAATGTCACTAACTATGTCTTGCATACCTTTTCAAATGGCCAGTTGTAAATCATGGGCAACATCTCCCCTTTATCCCTTGCAGAGAAATACATTCCACGAGGACGCTGGAACAAACCACTATAGCTCTGACAAACCAAGCCAACTATTGGAGTATAGATTATTGGAGCAAACTCTTCAATGTGATCTATAAGAATCTGTCAAAGTCCATGGCAGAAACAATATATTATCAAGGTTACCTCAAAAATCTATATTGTTATGATACCCACCACTAACAAGATTGGTAAGACCTTTTGGAGAGTACGAGTTTTAAAAGTATAGTCCATGAATATACTTCAGATCTTTTGTTAAACTGACCACATACCAAATTTACCTTGTAGTATATTGTTTCATTTCTATCATGTAATCTATTAATATTTCACCATTTTGCTAAGGCAGTTGTATCAGCTGGTCCATCTCGAACGTTATGCTCCAAAGATCGAAAAGAATCCACTGAAACAAACGCATTAATGAGTATAAAAGAAAGTAGTACTGCATTTAATGCTATACAAGAATGTCTTTAACAGTTTATAAAAGTAACTATAATCTTATTCTTATTTCACCAGCCTTGAATTGATGCTAACTACATAACTCAATCATAAAGTTTTGCACACCCACAAGCTACTAGCTCAAGGTATTATATAACGTCTGATTCAATTTCAACCAACAACTCAAAAAATTATAATCAACCATACTGGACACTATTAAAATAGTTGCTAGCTATATTGTTCAACTTATCAACAACAGACTAAAGTGTTAAATAAGGTCAGGATGGATAGACTATTTTTTATATTTATAAAATTGAAAGATAAAGGGATAGTACAAAGCCATATTGGTGCCCCAACCTGTCATTACTCTTCCTTCACTTCTTTTTCATTACTCTTACTGTTCCAAATAGTTTTGGCAATAAATGTCAATGTTTGAAGAGGGCTTTTACTATTATTTTTGCCCCTTTTGATGATTGTCCTTTGTCTATGATTCTTAATTGTGATCAGATTATCACTGTGATAGTCTTTAAGCTATTCATTGATTCACACTTACTTATTGTTGTCCTATACCAATTTATCTATCCTTAGCTCATGACAGTCAATGATCAATGCTTTGACAATGAAAAACCTCACTTGTGGCTGCCATAAATTCGTTGTTCTTATTGTTTGTTGTCATCAAGATCGTTGTTTTGACACCCTGATAACTACATTTCCACCTTTTATCTCTCTCCTTGCCATCAATGGCTGCTCCTTTGTATTATTTATCCACCATTGGGCTTGAAATTTTATCACTTTGAGATTTCTTCATGCATCCATATAGCTATGTGTTTTAATGTCTCTGGTACTATATTGATCTATGACCCTTGTAACTTATCCTTAGAGTTGTTCTAGGCAATCTTGTATCACTGTCATCAACAATAAATTTATCTATCTCCTTTTCACTCTTGTGATTTTGAAGGTCTTGAACCTGTAGCCTTCCCTTAACATCTCTGTCATTCTTGTGGAAGTGGATATTTTCTTTTAACGTCCTTGGAATTTCTTTGCTCTTTATGATAGTGACCTAACAAAACAATGGAACACCTTTTAAATGCATGTTATTACTGTTATGCAACTTGATGTCTTCCCATTGGATCTTGGTCTCTAAATCCTTGTTCCTTTATCCTTATGGAATTTGTGTTGGCCTCTACAACATCACTTTGATCACTGATTTTGACATTCTATTGATCCCTATCCTTGATTGTATTGAACACTTTTTCCTGTGCACCATGAATTTCACCAACATTTAAGACTCACTACCTCTCCATTTCAAGTTCGTTGATCTTTACACCATACCTTGCATTCACATGCCTTTGACAGCTAAATATATAGAAATGTCTTTACAACTTCAGTTCAAAGTTTGAACCTCTTCGATGGACAACATGTCAGCTCCCTATCCCACATGACATTATCAATTTCTTTCTATAAAATCTTGTCTTTTATAGCACTTCATGACATTGTTTTTAATGTAATGTCAATGGATAGTGTTCCATTATTTGTTGTCTTGAACATAGTAAGGCATAGCAGACCATCCTTGAACAAATCAAGATTGAACACTGAACAACATGATAATACAATCACAACATTGTTTAGGTTTTTCTGCATTGCTTTCATGACTTGAATCTCATTCCTTATAACTCTGACCTTATCCCTTCAATACTAGCTCTTTTGAACTTACTAACAAAATTATCTCTACTCAACACATGTATCTATTGTCATGATAGTGAATTTTTTGCATCTTAAAGATCATTGTCTATCTTTCTTGTTCTGATTCTGAACTCCTTTCACACTACAATAACTATTGTATTCATGACCAGTAACACTGCAATCCTCATAATATTAAGGCTTCTTGTCTCCATCATGACACTTCCACATCTCCATGATAGACTTTCCAAAAGCTTTGAGGCCACGCTCCATTAATGTCTGCAATGTCTGACATGAAGGTCCTTTACCCTGTAGTCTTTATTGTCACAATTAATTGTCCTGATTCTCAATGTTATGACAGTGGCTTCATATTTATTGTCCACCCATTCTATGGGCCACTGCTCATCCTCTTAATGATAGTATCCTTCATCAATGGTCATAAAATACTGACTTTTGATGGTACAGTCCATATAACCTTGGTCTTCTCCGCTCCTTGGTGACAATATTACTATTTTGGTATTCTATTTTTGCTCCCTGGTCTGACTATTTTCAAACCTCCTTGGACATGCATGGTATTTCCTCAAATATTTCTTTATCTGTTCTTTGACACAAAAACATTTTCACTTCACCTTTTGAACACTGTATTTCACCTTTGTACAACTATTCATCATGTATGCATGCTTGTGACAATGTTGTCCACTACATCACTTTGACTGGTTTGCATTAAGTATGAAAGGATCTCTCTGGTCATTACAAGGGTTTCATCTTATTTTCATGTTGATCTCCTATCAAAATGAAATTTTTCTTTGCATCATTGTGTTCACTGTAGACACTAATTACATCATTGTTTTCTATGTCTAAAGGTTGTCTTCTTAATAGAAAATCATTGTATACGCTACCCTTTGGACTGCTCAAAATATTATTTTAACTGCTCCTTATTCGACTATGGTTACCATGCTCATTATATATGATGTATAACCTCTGTTTTGGCTATCACATAATGCTAAGACGGTCTTAAAATCTCTGATCTCAACAATTATGAAACTCGTATTCAAAATAGTGCATGCATCTTATTTAACAACAAATGGAGGCTTCAAACTACATGCATCATGGAACTATGAAAAAGGACTCTAGAATAGTAAATAATCCCTTTATGACAGCTAAAACCTCTCTATGACTCTCAAAGAAAAGAATAGAAATCACAAGGAACAAAGAGAAAAACTCCTAAAATAGTGATTTCTCAAAGCTTTTCTTAAAAACCATACCTCCAATCATGCATCTTGGAAACCCTTTGATCATCTTGCAATGTCTTCTATTTGAAGTGGCAAGTTGTTTCCTTTTGCATTCATTTTTGCTGTTTTTTCCTCCTCCAACTTGATGTTTCCTCAAAGAAAACGTGAATTCTACATAAAAAGTGCTGATACAAATCTGAAAATGCTGATCCCTAATCTTTTAATGTCGTGTATGCTAAAAAAATATGCATTTTCCTCATGTTAAATAGCTGCCTTAACTTTGTAATATGTTGTTCTTTATTTGAACCGTGCCCTTTCCATTAAGAAGTTGTTGTTAATTTACACTTTAAACTCTTGATCTGTTGCTTATTTCCCAGAAAATATTCTCTTTCCCACATAAAATTTTCTTTGTTCTATTAATGTGCTACCCTTTCAATGATATTGTTATTTATTCATCACAAATCTTCTAATTTCGTGGATGAAAAACGAGGGCTGTTTGGGTACTGGAATACCATATCCTGGATATGGTCAATTCTGGAAGATGATGCAATTCCGGAAGAATTCTTATCCTCAAAATGAAATCCGGAATATGGGCTGATCCGTTTGGTTCACCCGAAAGATGACTGAGAAGATGAATAAGGAATTTTAATAGTTTATCTTTTAATTTCTTTGAATATGGTGTGTATATGTGTGTATATATACACACATGCACACATGTGTATATATACATACATACATGTATGTATATATACATGTATGTGTATGTGTGTGTATATACACACATGTGTATATGTGTATACATGTATGTATATACACATGTATACACACATACACACGTGTGTTTATACACACACGTGTGTTTATACACACACGTGTGTATATATACACACATACATGTATATATACACATATACACACATACATGTGTATATATATACACATACATGTGTGTCTATATACACACATACATGTATATACACATACAAGTGTGTATCCATGTATACACATACACACACGTGTGTGTTTACACATATACATACATTTGTGTATATATACACACATTATGTGTGTATGTATATATATGTGTATATACACATGTGTGTATACATATGTGTGTATATGTAGTTGGTAAAAGCATAAAGTTGTGTCACGTTTCAGGACCACTTATCAGCACAGCTAAATTTGAGTATTTTTAAATACAAATTATTTTTTGTCAAACATATGGTCTAGCTAGATTCATTCTAGCTAAGCTAGATAAGTGGTTAAACTTTTCCAATTGGAAATGTCTATTAAATGCATGTTTTATACCAATTACCAACGAAATAAAATTATTTCAGAAAATCAATGTTTCAATAACCCCTACTCCTTTTAATGATATTTTTAAAAAATACCCTTTTGTAGAGCTCAAAGGCAAGATTATTGTCATATAAAGTTTATAGTATTTTGATTAGATCTCATATATTATAATTTTGAAATACAACAAGTAGGTATTTTAACATTCGAGAAGATGTTGCTTCAAATAAATAAATAAATAAATAGTAAAATCATATCAAAAAAATTTAAAATTTATATTTAACACTAGAGGAGAGAGTCATCTTCAAGAATATGTAATTTTTTTACTGAATGATGTAGATTTGATAGGGGAAATTTGGTGGGAGATGAAAACTGTCGATTTCAGATAAGTTCAACTTTGAGTAGTTATAACAAAGAAAATATAATTTGAAAACCAATCTTTCTTCTTTACTGCACTAGCTATACATTTTACCTATAACATATTTTGAAATTAGATGAAAGACAAATTATTTGCATATACTTGTTTGGTGGGAACTAGAACCCAGATTTTCAGCAGTTTTCAGCAATTAAAAAATGGACTTCAAAAATTAAAAAATTATGTCAATTCTTGTTCAAAAAATTTTAAAAAAATTAAATGCATAAACTTCACCCATTTTTACACATTTCATCAGTTTACATCATCCTCAAATTCTAAATAAAAATGCCACTTTTTATGTCATTAAAGCTGAACAGTTTGCATGATGTGGTCATTTTCCTTTATAAAAGTGTGACATAGGTTTGTACTTTACAAATTATATAATTACACACATGTGCATGTGTGTGTGTGTGTGTATATATAGGTATATAATATACATCTTCATAGTCACGGATTCCACGAAATATTAAATTTGGTTTGTATATACACGCACATGTGATACACACATGCGTATATACACACAAGTGTATATACACATGTGTATATATACATTCTTATAGCAATATAATATACATCTTTATAGTCACGGATCCCACAAAATATTAAAATTGGTTTTCTAAAAATTGGAATTCCCATTCCACTTATTTTGAAAATCCAATTCCACTTGTTTTGGTGGAAGATGCAAATGCCCATTTTGGGGCAAAATTGGAATTTCAAAATTCCAATTCCAATTTTTTGGATGGACCCAAACAAGGAATTTGGCATTATCCAGAATTAGATAATGCCAATTCCGGTCCAATTCCAGCCTAATTCCAGTCGTTGTTATAACTCTTATCAGATCTGAAAAATGAAAATCAAAGCTTTGCGACCATGGAATTTTTTTTTTTGGCATGAGCGGGCCGTTTGTTTCATGGAATTTGTGTATGCTGGAATAGTCAATTTTGAAATTCTGCTATTCTGAAATGAATTCTAGAATATGGGATAGACCCATTTGGTTCACCCAGAAGATGACTGAGAAGATGCATAAGAAATTTTAACTGTTTAGTTCTTATTTTTTTAAATACGGTGTGTATATATACATATATACATGTGTGTGTGTGTATACACATGTGTATGTGTATATATATATATGTGTATACACACATGTATACATATATACACACATGTACACATATAAACACATACATATATATACACATACACACATATACACACGTGTGTGTATATATACACATGTGTGTGTATACACACATGTATGTGTATATACCAGTGTTACAGGACTCGCAGAGTCTAGGCTGGACTCGCAGAGTCTCGAGCCGAGTCAAGCCTGCCGGGTGCAGGTGACTCTGGACTCGGACTCTGCCAAGTCCAGGAGAGTCCATCCGGACTCGCAGAGTCCTTGGACCCGCTGGACTCGGAGAGTCCCGAGCCCAGGACTCTGCCGCGGCAACAGAGTAAAAAAAGTGAAAAAAAAACACTTTTTAATGTTTTTTACTTTTCATTAACGGTTTATATGTTATGTTTTTGACCTAAAAAGGTCATTCTATCACATGCAAACAAGGAGAGGAGAGAAAAAA
>MU228479.1:1576500-1586667 GCA_018584345.1 Thuja plicata
TATTTAGTTTAACAGTTTATAACTTTATACTTTCGCGATCTATGTAAAGTTGAAAACTTGTATATGTGTGCAAAGTAGCTTCTATTTATCTCAATTATTGTGTATTTGATGTTAATTGACTAAATGATGAATTAAAAATGCTTTAAATCCTTAAAAATCTTTGAATTTCTTGGGTTTTTCGATTTGCCGAGTTCGGCCGCCGAGGCCGAGTCCGGGGCCAATCCGACCTTGCCGAGTTCGAGGCGAGTCCGAGGCTTGTAACTATGGTATATACACACATGTGTATATATATATACACATATACGCACATACACATACATATACACATGTGTAAAGCTTAAATTTAGTTTTATAAAAATTGGAATTGGAATAGCCAATTTCAATTCCACCTATTTGGGTGGAACATGCATATTCCCATTTTGGGGCAAAATTGGAATTTGAAAATTCCAATTCCAATTTTGTAAGATGGACACAAACATGGAATTGGCATTATCCGGAGTTAGGTAATGTCAATTCCAGTCTAATTCCGCGAAACAAACGGGAAGGTTTACTGTCTTACCTTACCCTCCTCTGACCCAAGTCAAGGCTTGGAGTTAGAAACTTGACCAAATGGAATATCAAGATTTTCCTCCATCAATACATGGCATTGATGCTAGGTGGAATGAATGAATGAAGGAATTTTAATAACGTCCACGAGGTCTAAGAGACCAAGATAGAACCGATTAATCTTTTGCCGAAGTTTCTTCAAGTAGACCCCTTTTCAAAAGTTTTTTAGCTTGACTTATTAACATAGTAAATACAATGTAAGAATATGCCATTTAAATCAAATGTCGTATTCTTTTTATTTTCCTTTTATAAGGACATTGACTTTTGATTAAAAAAAATATATCATAGCAAACCCTCCTTTTAATATTTCTTCTTTCTTGAGAGGCCACTAAATGATCAAAAATACAAGGATGGCTTGGGACCCAACCCTTAAATATAACTTGGGGTAGAATTAATCTTGAGGGTGAAAATTTGATAGTATTATTATCTATATACTTATATATTTTTGTTTTTATATTTATTTATGTATATGTTTATATATATTTGTTTATACAAGTAATACTATTTCTTTATGTATAATTATTTATATTTTATATATTTTGTTTCTATATTTTGTACATTCGTACAAGATATGATAATATTAGTGATGATTGTAGTCTATTTTGAACACTCTAATGCACTTCAAAATCATTGTGTATTGCCAACACTAATCCAATTTCTACTAATAACAAAAAAAAATTATTTTTATTTTTATTTTGGAACAATCAAGAGAATAATTTGAGAAATCGGTAAAGAGATTAACCTTCATAAAGAGGTCAACTTCAGCTTTTGAAAAAATCCCAGCTTCCTTCACACTACTAGAAAATTTATATAGATTACATTTCTTACCATATGCTACTGCCAACACCTTGACATCATGCAGAGAAATCCAAAGTTTCATGAATAGTCATCAATCCTATATGTAATATACTTATATATGCAGATGTCTTTTGGAAAACAAATTCATAGAGCTCATTCCCATTTTATGTTATAGATCCTTTCATTTGTTGATATAGAGTAATTTAACGCAAATGATATGCCAAAAATAAACATTTAATTATTTTTTACAAATATTAATATCTTGAGTGAAAACCTTCAAGTTCTTTCCCAGTTTTCCAGCCAAAGCTAAAAGCAAAGTAATCTTACCAGAGCCTGTGGACCTAACAACAAAGTCATTCTACAGTTTACATAGAAACAAAATTGAACATTGGTACTACGTAAGGGAAAGGTGTGAATTCCAATAGCCTCTACTTCATTTGGTACTACCCATTTATCTTTAACAATGAGTTGTGTACCAAATTGCAGGATAGTAAAATACACAAACAGGAAGAAAATGCATCACCTAAGGCATCAATTTTTTTCTTATAAACAAAACCATTTAAACTAAAATCAATCCCATATGAGAAAGAAAAGGGAACAAAAGACCAGTACCTTGAAGATTGAATCAAAGAACAATGGAGATAAAGAAAATCTTTGTTTCAAATCATTTTTATTTTGTTGTGATTCCTTCCGTCCTCTATGCAACAAAAGAAAAATATTGTTTGGACAATTGGTAATATATGAAACCCATTCAATCTGCACGGGGAAGCCAAAAAATTACTGCTTAATCCTTGTCGCGGGAAAGCAAAATATTAGCAAATGCACAGCGAAGCCAAAAAATTATGCTTAATCCTTGTCGCTTATTCATATATTACCATTTGGTTTTCATTTATGGGCGATTCTCTTCTTCATTGTTGTTAAGATTAAGAATGGGAAAATTTTAGAATGTTAGTATTATTTTGTATGGTGATAGTGATTTATTAATGAATCAAGTTATATTATTGCATGGTGTGGGGTCAATTGAAAGAGATATTTTAATTTGTCCTTATTGTATGATTAGTAATTAATTAAATTAATAAGATTCATTTTAACTTTAATTGATTGATTTTTGTTTTTATATAGTTAGTAATTATGATAAATAATATATTTTAAGTGATCTATATTATATAGACATAATTGGTGTTATATTTATTTTGTCTTAATTATTTTTTAATTTATAAAGATAATTAAAAAAATTGGCCAATAGTTTATATAGGCTCGAGAGGCAACTATTCTAAGTCTAGTGTTATTTATAATGTATCTGATCAACCATGGCAAGCTTTCTAATGATTTAAGCTCAAATTCTGGTTCTATTTTGTAACTTTATTTTATGAAGTTGTCAATTTCTTGTTTGACCTCTCATCACACCATTAATCATGGAATTAACAATTTGTTGTTTGAATGTTTTTAGTCCTTTATAGTGTTAGCCTATTGGCGAATAAGCATTACTGGCCATGAAATGGAGCTTCTAAGTATATAATTCTATGATATTATCAAATGTTATTATAAAGGAGTAATAATCATTCGTTAATTTAGTCATTTTGGTTTGGGTGACTAATTATTTAGTCATTTATTTAGTAATTTTTATTTGGGTGACTAATTGTTTAGTTATTTATTTGGTCATTTATTTAGTCATTTTTATTTGTCTGACCTTGTGATTTTACCTGATGACCAAATTAGTCATTTATTTAGTCATTTATACTTGTGAATTGCAAAAAATTAGTAGAATTTGATCATTTTTAGTCATGTGACTAAAAATTTTAGGCGCGTGATTAAAAATTTTAGTCACATATTTGCCATAATGTACTAGTTCATCTAGTACACCACATCTCCAAATTGCCACATCTCACTCAGTGGATAAGAAAATGTCCATGGTGCCACTAACTCTGAATCCACTGGATATCCCACTAGTTTGGTGCATGTTATGTGCTCAAACATCCACACCTGTAAAAGTGTTCATACCACCAGGCTCTATCTCTAATATCTCAAAACTTATCGAGTTCGTATTATAGGTGGGCTAGCATACTCCTACCCCAAGAATATACCACTCAATATCTCTCCATCTGTTATACTATGTGTTTCAAAGGAGTAGGAAATATTTTCCCCTTGGTATCAGGAGTCACCACGCTAGCAATAGTGCACAGCGGGATCTTCTTGACCAAGGGTACCTTAGCTCTTGCATTTAGTATGGTCGTTAACCTGATCTAATCTCTACAGATGCAGAACTAGGATCGGTTGGTACAGTATATCATATCTTTGTCTACCTCTTCATCACTCCTATCTATTTGTGGTCTCATTGTGTATTCTTGAGCTAACAATCCTAAGATCAGATAGACATCCTCAAGTGTCACTGTCATCTCTCCTGATGGTAAATGGAAGGTACATGTGTCCTCATCCCATCTCTCCATCAGTGCTAGTAACATAGCCTGATGGAATTGCATCTGTGGAAAGAAATATACTAAATATAACCCCACATATCTCAGGAGTTGGATCTCCAAAGATACATCGTAGTCTTCATGGAGTGAAGTTCTTGAAATGTCGGCAGTTCCTACAATCACAGATCAACAAACCTCATCAGTATATCACTCTATTCAATCAAATCAATCAACAATGCAGAAAATGGAAGCCACCTAGGTATAGGTTGAATTCCTAGGTACAGGTTGACTTCATGGGTATAGGATGAATTGCACCTCAGGTACAGGTTGACTTGCCTTGTCTAGTTCAACTTCCAGGGTTTCTGGCACAAACAACATCCTAACATGCCTACAATCAATATTATATGTCTACTATGGAATCACAAAAATATCAAAAATTAAAGAAACAAGCATGAGAATCGAGACATACCTCATCCAAGGGCATACCCTCCTCCATTGCCCTACTCGGGACCTCAATCCTCGTCAACTCCAGTGGCTTTCTCCTCGGCATCTTCTTCTCTCTTCTATTTCATCCTTCACAAGAATGAAACAAAGGTAAATGTCACAAATGACTTTTCAAAAGGCATGCTCACTTATAAACTTTTTGACTTATGTTACCTTTTGCATTTTTCACATAAATATTAACATAAATTTCTCTTTATTAATACCCATGCTCCATCATTTCATCGTAACTTGAGCTAGAAAGCATTGATTTTCACATCGTTACAAGCGTTGGAATCGAGACCCAGTTACCTAGCTCTCCAAATGTCTTTTGAAATGTTCTGAGTTCATATTGGAAAGTTTTGGAAAACATTTATCATCAAATTGCATTTATAGTTCGTCGTTGTAAACATGATTCCTTGTTTCACCTTTCCTAATTAGCAAGCTGAAACAGGGGGCATATAACTACCCTTGAACTTCACATGACTCCTTAGTAAGTCCTAGGTAATTTTATATTATTACTAACTTGTGGATTTGCAGGATGTGGTTACTAATAGTTTCTTTCAGGTTCTATGCGGTGTGGACTTTACTATATCCTTTTTCCATTTACCAATGTTATCTTTACTTTAACTTGCATATGCACATAGTGTCATATACCGCTAAAGTGGGGGCTAAATGTACCATCCTAAATTGGAAGCACTTCAATTTAGTGATTTTTTCTCTCTTTTTACTATGTTTACATTGCACATTTTCATTTAGAACACTTCATGAACATATTTAATTCAATCTCCTCTTCCACCTAGGCAAAATTGAGGTAGGACCTAACATATCCTCCTTTTTCACCACTTTTTATGGTGCAAAAATCAAGGTAGGATCTAATATCTATGCATCCTCCTCTTCTTCTCCCACTTCAACCCTATTTTTCTTTCAGATCGCACTCTCTCACTTATCTAACCATTTCTCCTTGAACCAATTGTATATTTGAGATCCTGGAGACTTTCCTGTGGATTGTACCTCCTGGGGTACAAGTTGAGGTTAACCTGTACCTGAGGCCTTAATTTCATGGGATCTCTAGCCTATTTCAAATTAAATTACTTTCCTGCTTAGTGCAGTCGGATCTTACGGGGCTTAATCTTGAAATCATTATAAAAGCACCCCCATTTGCTTCATTTTGGAAATAAGGAATAAGAAGGAAAAATTTGGTGGACACCCCAATTTGACGTAGAGAAATTTCAAGATGGAGATCAAAGGCTTGGAATTATCCATTGAAGCAAAATATTTCATCGTATTTTTCATTCAAGCATCTACAATTTCAATCAAGAATTCAAAGCATCATTATGGAGTTGCAAAGGGATTATGAAGATGGCTAGGAGTACTCTAGCTCTTGGGGGATTTCCATGCTATTTTCAAATCTATGCTTTGTTGCTTCATATTTACACATTGACATGCACTCAAGCACATATTGATTGCATTCTCATGCTAGGGTTTCACTCTCTAGGGTTAGATCTTGACATTTACATTTGCATTGGTATTAGCTCCTTGCATTCTAGATTCATGAGTACTACACACATTACATTTCTTAATGTATATTCATGGAGGTGGAAATCACTAAAGCTGGGGGTTGACTAAGGCAAATCCCTATATAGAAACCCCCCCACACACATAGTTTTTCAGACTTGCAGGTTGTGGAGTACAGATTTCATTGCAGATCCGAGGACCCTTTTTGGAAAACTTTCTAGATCTTTATTTCATTCCAAGTTCCAACACTGTCAGGTATTGTACCCTATTGTTGTTGAATATGTTCCTATGACTAATCCCTCAAATCTAGGCATTAGATTTGCATAACCCAATTCCATTTTTGATCCCAGGTCTAGGTTAAATTTGACCTATACCTATAGGTCAACCTATTCTTGGAAGAAAATAGAGAATTACTCATATTGCATTTGTAGGTTTATGATTGCCTAGTTTGGGAACTGAGTCATTTTGGGACTCTGATCAACAGAAAATTAGTCTTTTGGCACTTTTCTCACCTCCTTACATCATAGGTGCATATATTCCTATCTCTAATCCTTGTACCCGCTTTTTTAGATCAGATTTACATACATTTCTATCGTACACTTTATCTCCTTCTTACATTGAGAATCAATACAAAGGTTCCAAACTTTGTAAAGTTGAGGTCCCGTGCTTTTACCCTATCTTCCTTTGAGGTACTTGCCAGATCTACTTTATGGGAAAGGACCCCCCTTAATTCTCCTTTTGTATCATTATCTCCCCCCTTATAATCTTGGATTTTGGTGAGTGATCTTCCATAGCATTGCTCACCAATTTTCATGATACAAGTATCATGACTAGGTTGATGATGATATTGATAGAAAGCTTTGTGATCAAAGTATTTGTGTAAAGGTTTGGATGTGTTAATAGGCTTAAAAGGAGGAAGAGTTAACACTTAAGCATTAATCAACTTTAACATTACATTATGCAAACATTCAGAAAGATGAGTAAACTTATGAGCATGTCTAAAAATAGATGATAAAGGAGCCACACCTTTGGATGTTTCTGTCACTTGATCATCAATATTGTTGGATGAATTATTGATCTTAATGAAGTTCTTTGGTTTCTAAAAAATTGTAAAAATGGTTGGATGTGGCATCACTCTTATCAACCAGAGCTATTAGAATGGTGCTCTCAAACTATCTCACTTGTAATTGATAATTATGAAGCACTACACATAATTGAGTAAAATAAGAGATTTCAGAAAGTAGAATCTTATCTCTAATGTCTTTTTTTTAATTAGCAATGAAAATACGTTGAACATCAATATCAGGCACATGATAAGAAATTTGAGCATGCGAATCCTTAAATCTACCAATAAAATTAGTTACTTTTTCTTTAACACCTTGTTTACAATGCATTAAATCAATCAAAGAAATCTTAGGACCAATGTTGTTTTGAAATTGTTGAATGAAAGCATTAGCAAGATTTTGAAAATAATTGATAGAATAAGGAGGCAAAGAACAATACCATTGCAAATCTTTGTCTTGAAAGGATCTAGTAAATAATATTCCCATGAACCTGTGGTCATAAGAGAAATCACAACATAAGGTTTGAAAGATTTTGACATGAGTCAAAGGATCATCCTTACCATTATAAGTATCAAGATGAGGAATATCCATGTATTGCGGGATAAGAATGTGGATGATATCCAAAGACAAAGGAATAGCAATGTCACAAATAGAAATATTAAACTTTGATTGAGTCATTGAAGCAATTTGTTGTTGTAAAGAAGACACAGTTTGAACCAAGTTTTTAATGGTATAATTGGTAGAAAGAATGGTAGGAGGGGATATGTTTGGAATATTTGGAGCATTATTAGAAATGGAAGGAACAATTGAATATGAAAAGTGCACACTATTGTAAGTGGGCATTAATGAAGGAAATGGAATATATGGCACACTTGAAGGAATAGAAGGAACAATAGAATTAGGGATGCTAACATGTATAGGGTTGAGATTTTCAATGGAATTTTTTATGATAGGCAGAGCATAAGTGGAGACAATAGGAATCGAAGTAGAAATAGGCATAAAGGTCTCAACACTAGTGGTAGGTGGAATGAAACCTAGCTCTTCAACACAATCTCTAAGAGACTTAAATTTTTTATGAATGGGATGAGAGATACTAGAAAAGATATTAACACCATGTTCGTCATTATGAATTATCTTCCTTAAGCCTTCTACAACAGAAATGACCTCAGGATTAGAGATTTCTTGTCCCAACCATTGTTCAAATTTCTCAAAGTCATTGGAAATATTTTGGAATTGCATAGGAGGAACCCTTAAATCCTCATCCTCATCGTGAGAAGAATGGAAATATTTATTCTCTGTGATAGGATTGATGTCACTAGTATGTATTTTGGTCTCATCAATATTCCTTGGAAAGAGAGAAAGCTCGGGATAAAAGGAACTCATAAGTCTATGGTGTGTGTGTGTGTGAATATTGTACCTACAAGAATATAAAACACAACACTTCAATATGTCATTGGATAAATGGTTAGTAACATCAAAATCAATTGAAAGGCATAATAAACCAAAGTAAATTGACATATTTCTTCCCATTTAGAAAGAGTTTGATCTATCTATGATATTGCTCTTAGAATATGCATTAGATCAGTTAATACAATGTTAAAACAGAAGATTCAAATTGAAACGAATCCATTAGTATGAATCTTAAGTTAAAAACATGAAAATTATCAATTCATATGATCCTTTAAGTAAATGAAATGTTCACTAATTAGCTAAGAATGCATGAATTCATTTCTGCAGCATAAGCCTAATGCAGGATTGTAATATTTTCTGATCATTTGAGCTCAAAATTCACTCCTTTTATGAAAGATGAAGTAAAATGAGTGGTTGAGATTGATTCTTGAGGAGTGATTAGGATTAATCCTTTCTTGATCCATGTGTGTCAACTCCCATTGGTCTATCAATTGACTTTTCCCCTTGTGGTGAGTTGTAATTTAGGAGTGTTTTATTTAAGTTACTTTAATTAATTACCTTAGCCAAGGGATTTAATGAGGTTGATTTGATTATATAATCCAAGGTAATTAATTAGAAATTAATGATGGATTCAACAATGGTTAATGCTTTCTTTGAGGCATTTTATTGATTTTAGAGGATTATGCCAATAATGAAATAATCAAATTAGCATAATTGGGAGAAAGATGTGTAGTTAAGGAAAGAGGGGGTCTTATGTTAGAGAAAGCCAATTTAGGGTGGTTACATATTGATTCTCCTAATCGGGATGCTATAAGTAGGACTCAAAGTGATAACACTCATGCACAAGGGAATGGTAGGAAAGATGTAGAGCCAATGCAATTGTAAGATTTGAAAGAGATATGCAATCCAAGAAAAGAAGATCTTTTAGGAAAGACACATCTAACCATCAATTTCAAAAATTTAATGTAAAGCATGTACAAGTAGATATAGATCTAAATTCTAAGCATATCATGTAAATAAGATCTAACTACCAAATCAAAAGTATGTAAGAGATTCAGGTTCACCAAAATTTACAATGGGAAAATGGGGAGAGAAATGCAACATATAATATACTAAGTGAATTGATGAGTGCAAACTTTACCTCTTATTTTTGCCCCTTTTATCTTTATTTTATCTTTCTTTTACCTTTGAGTCTTCTAGTTTCCCATCACCATATGTTAAAGAAATAGGAATAATTAATAAATAATAAAAAAGGATTAAAATGACCATTTGATATCTTAATTTTGTTACATATTGATTTAATTATGATCATTTCAAGGTGGGAATTAAAGAGCTAATGTTAGGAGTTGTGGGTATGGACGCGTGAGATACTAGAAAGGTCATTTTGATAGGTGGTTGATGTTGGCAAGTGATGTTTTTGGTATGTTATGAGACACTTAATGGTTGTCATTTATGGCACCACATCTGATAGTATGATCGAGATAAGTACAATTTTGATGATTCAGTTGTGAAATTGACTAAGTACAGAAATAGATTTACAAAGTACAATAGTATTATTTTGGATAGCGAAGATCAAGTATGATGTTTGATGATATCAAGCTTAGAGGAAGATACTATGGAGTATGTATGACCTACACTTAAGATCGATTTGGTTTTGGTGATTATTACAGAGAGTTAGAATGATTTGAAGATATGTGAGGACAACAGAGCTGCGTAATAGAGCAGTTGAACAGTCATGATGATTAAGGGAGTATGACATAGACTCCTAGCGTGATAAGTTGAATTATGATTATGGATAAACTATATTTTGGTTATGTAAGAGCGCCGACTTTATATTTATTCTTTACATTATTAATTCTATTTTTTAATAGAGAGCC
>MU228479.1:1594342-1613544 GCA_018584345.1 Thuja plicata
GTCTTCCATCCATCCTCTTGTCCAATCCTGCGCATAAAGCATTACCCTATCCCACTTCATCCATTTTATCCCCCTTTTCCATCACCCTATCAACATCTTTGAGCATACCTTCAATAGCCATGATCTAGTATAAAACATATTACAAGGTTACAATTTGAATAGCAAGATGCTTAAGTCCTTCCTACATTTCCTATCATGAGTCTATTATCTTCCAAAAAAGTCAAAAAAAAAAAAGAGAGAGAAAAAAATATTCATCCACTAGTGAAAACCTTGCAAACAGGCACATTGGGCAAGTACCATGAAGACAAACAGGAAAACAAGCATTATGTGTAATCTACGAACCTCTTGCATTCCATACATGGGGGCATGTTTCATCCATATTTTCCTATCATATCGTATCCCTTTCAATTCCTCCATTAACCTATATCCCTCATATCCCTTACCTTCTCAGCATCCATTTTTTCCAACTTTGATCTTGACAAGGCTAGGTATCTCCCTAGAAGCATCACATGTCCTATATGTTTCATGTTTTCCACATCCCTATGGTTCATATTTCCTATATTTTCACAGTCTTGAATCCATATCCCTTCCCTTTGTCCATTCTTGATCTTGCTTTCCCTATCCATGTCCTATCATTATCCTATCAAAACCCTCTCTTGGTCTTGATTAGAAAATATAGATAAAAAATGAAAAACCTATTTTCAACATCCTCTTGATATGTCCACTCTTTTCAACCACATGCCAATCAATGCACCATGTCTTTATCTTATCTTGTCATGTCCAGTCCCTTATCTTGCAATGAAACATGTTATCCCATCTCGTGGATAGCTCTTGGCATCCAAACAACTTCAAGACATACTAAGAGACCTTTGACCTTCATCCATCAATCCATAATTTCCTCGCCTTGCTAGACTGGGGGCAATCTGAAAAAATTCTATGTGGAGATTTGACCTAGTGGGCGAGAATACACCTTCTTTAGCAAATGGACATAAATACATAATAACAACAACATAGTATTTCACTAAGTGGGTGGAAGCAATTCCCCTCACTTACATTACCGGAAAGTAGATATCAATGTTCATACTTAACTACGTCATCTGTTGATACGGGATCCCTCAAACCATCCTGCTAAATCATGGTACACCTTTCCAAAACAAGGACATTGAAGAGATATGTGAACAGTTCCATATCAAACAAGGGTTCTCTTCATTTTATTATCCTCAATGGAATTGCCAGGCCAAAGCTACAAACAAAACAATTTTGAAAATCTTGAAGAAAATAGTGAACGAATCAGGACGAGACTGGCATTTACAGCCTAGTCCCGCTTTATGGGCATACAGAACTAGCATGAGAACACCTACAAGAGCCACTCCTTTCTCCCTAGTCTATGGATCAGAGGTGGTACTACCCCTTGAAGTGGAAATCCATCCCTAAGGATATCATTGAAGAACCTGATTATAGATGAAGACTACAGAGTAGCAAGGCTCAATGAACGGGAGTTACTAGATGAAAGAAGACAACATGATTTCAATCACTTAAAAGGCTATCAGAATCACCTTAAAAGGAACTATCATAAGAAGGTGAGGTCACTAACATTTGAGGTAGGAGACCTTGTCCTCATGGAAAATCAAAAGAATCAAGCAGAGCGAGTCAAACCAGGAATGTTCGAGCCTAACTGGCTAGGACCATTTGTCATTGTCAGCTCTACCCAGAGTGGGGCATACCAACTGGCTACACCAGAAGGAGATCATCTCCTTGGATACATCAAAAAAATGCACCTTAAGAGGTTCTATGCTTGAGGCCTCAATGGTCAACACACCTATCTACATATTCAGAAAATACCAAAAAAAAAAAAAAATACAAAATGTTACCTTGGTTGAAACCTAGCAAACAGGCAGTTTGGTGACAACAAAAAAAATCAAAAAAGAAAAAAGTAAAGAGAAACAAAATCCCTCTCTCAGTGAAAACATGGAAAACAGGCACTATTGAGTAGGTACCTTGGTGAAAACCTGGCAAACAGGCGCCAAGTGTTCAAATCGAGCTTCACCATCAATGATCTCCACAATCAAAATCTTGAGCACACTTCAAATGCAGATTGACTACCCAAACTATATCCAGAAGCACAAACCCCTCTGAGCACCAAGCACTTATCCATGGTCAGCATTGGTCTACCAAACTAGGGGGCGATTCTAAATGTCCAAAATCCAAAAAAATCGGAAAACACGTCAAAATCCTAAAAAGATCAAAATGTTATGAGAAAATCAATCTTCATAAAAAAAACATTCAAAAAATTGCAAAATACCAAGCAATAAAACCAACTTGGTTATCAAGAGAGCAAAGGGCGATCACACCCAGTCAATCAATGTCACAATCATGAGCTTTGCAAATCAGCATTGGGCTCATCTGACACAGCTTTATCAATCTATCAAATCAATCAGCAAGCAACTGGAGACCAAGACAATCTATCAATTGTCACAATCATGAGCTTTGCGAATCAACATTGGGCCCATCTGACACAGCTTGATCAGCTGCCAAAATAATCACAATCAATCAATCAACCATATTAATCATCTTACACAGTGATGGATACGTTCAAACCAGACAGGTCAGTCATATATGAGTAATCTATTACTGAAACCAAACACACTCAAGCAACCAAGCCAATCAAGCCTATCCAAAGAGTCAAACCAATCAAGAGAATCCAACTACATCAAGGAACCAGCCAAAAATGTTGACTAGGTTAGTCAAGTTGGTCAGATGTCAGTCTATATTTCACGGTTATGTTCTTACGCTACTCCAGGATCCACCATGTGAGGAGAGTAGCTATGATAGATCATGACTTATTTTCTTTGATTTTTGTCTATTGAATGTTCACTTTGATTTCAGGGCCATGATGATTTAGGATAAATGCGGTAGGCACTGTCACTTATCTGGCAATTGCATAGTTCCATGATCTGAGCTTAACCCTAGGAAAGAATTGGACATTCCTTCTCTTTTATTTGCTTGTTTGGTTTATAGAATCAAGAGCTCGCAGCGCTATTCAGATGGACTCTGAGTGTGTTGGAGTTCTATCTTGGTTTCTATGGTCTAAGCCTTTATGTTGCAATCAAGAGCTCACGATGCTATCCAGATGGACTCTAGGGGTGTAGGAGTTCTATCTTGTTTGCTTTGGATTTCCCTTTCAGAATCAAGAGCTCGCAGTGTTATCCAGATGGAATCTGGATGCATAGGAGTTCTATCTTGATATCCTTGTTACAGTTTCTTTTTCAGAGGACAAAGCGGTATCCAGATGGTCAATATCTAGGTGCTTTTGGCTCTCTTTCTTTTCAAACAGGGAACATAGTTGAACCCAGATGGTCAATATTTGGGTACACTAGGTTCTCTTTCTATTCAATCTCTCTACTCCTTCCACTTATCAAGAGGTCGTGGTGGTATCCAGGTGGTATGTAATCTGGATGCATTGGATGCTCTTTGGAATTTCAAAAAAAAAAAGATGCAATGATGAAAAATATTGGAAACAGGGGCAACGACTTGGAACACTCATCCTTTCTATCAAATCATATCTATAAAAAAAGAAAAAATTTCCTTTCTATCATTCCATATCTATTAATCAATCCCAGAGATCACATTCCAAACTAATTTCCTTCTAACTAACACATGCATTACTCAAAAATTTTGTACATGGTAGATTGCATTCATTTAGTGCATAATAAAAATCCAAAACATGTGCATAGTAGATCATATAATCAATGCATCCATCATCAATAACATCATAACTAACATAGGAATGCATTCAGCATCATCATATAGTGATTCACTTTTTTCAACAAATTAATGCTCATCTGATGCATTTTCTATGCTTAATTTGTTGAGGGGGCATATAGTCCACTTGCTATCACTGGGGCAAGCTGAGGTAGGATCAAATCTGAAAATTCTTTGACATGCTGCGACAAGTCACATCACATCAAAGAGGGGCAAATGTAGACACCTGAAAATGGATAGGCTTGCGACTTTACATTAAAAACACTAATTTTCATCTATTAATTAATGGTTTTTAATCATTAATTAATCATCTATTTTCCTCTAAATTCATTCCCCAAATCAACTAATCAAATTTCCAAAATTAATTAAATATTTAATTTTATTTATTCATTTATCTCACATGTTGAAAAATGTAATTAAATAAATGAATTAAATATTCATTTATCTTCAAAGAGATAACTCCAATCAGATCACATGGGTTACTCCGCCCATCTCTCCAGTCCACATGGGTAACTTCACCCACCTCTCCAGTCCACATGGGTAACTTCACCCACCTCTTCAGTTCAAAAAGATAACTCACAATTAGCTCTTCAGTCAACCAAACTCTATCTCCTCTTTACAAATTGAAGAGGTGGAGTTTACTGATGGCTTCTCTAGTTCCCTTTGATCTCAACCGCTCATCTCCCTATCTCTGGGATTGATCTCAACCGTTCATTTCATCCCCAATTCCTATATAATAAACCCTTCATAACCATTTGAAGGATCTAGGATTTCAAGCTCTCATGCGCCATTACTATGTCAGTTTGGTTCTAGCATTCAAGCCATCTTGTGATCACACACACATTTCAAATTAGAAAATTCTCGACGCTTCTCAAGTCATAGACGCTGCCCACACCAATACTGAGCATCAAAAACAATGTTTCAGAAGAAGTAGAGAGAGACAATAGAAACTTCAAGCACTTTGGGGTTTGCATTCATTTTTTTTCCTTTCTTTGCTTGTACATTTTATTGGTTATGCTTCAAGTTATTTGTTTTAGTAGTATTTGTGTATTGGATTTATATCATTTGTAAAACCTTTGCTACTAACCCTCACCTTTGGAAAGTTTGGGAATCACGAATCATGAAGAGAGGTGTGTATATATATATATATATATGAAGAACATTTTTTAAATCAAAGATGTAAGATGTATGTATGGTATATGGATGGATATGTATGTGAATGAGATGTCTGATGGTAGATGTGAGATCAGAGATTGACAGATATTATTAAAGAGCTTCAACTGGAACTATCTAAACATTGAAGATGTTGGTTTTGTTCATTACTGAGAACACTTTGTAATAGAAGTTTTTGTTGTAAGAGTTGTAAGCTCAGTGTACCCCTAACAGGGTGTTGTATACCTTTAACAAGGTTGTTATTCCTTTAACAAGGAAATGTACTATGTAATATTCAGCTCCTAACAGGGACATTATACTTTAGTGCATGCTTGTGGGTACCATCCCCATCGGGGTTTTCCCTTGGCCAGGGTTTCCTCAACAACAAATCATGGTGTAATGAGTTGTGTGTTATTTTCTTATGTTATTTTCATTTCAGCAATCATATGATTTGTGTGGAATTGGTTTAAGTTTAATTTAAAGTGTTGTAATACTGATTCACCCCCCCCCCCTCTTACTATTACTTAATCCTAAAAATTAGTATCAGAGCTATTGGCCCTTGAAAAGAAAGTTTAACAACTTAAGGGAGATCAAGATGGATTCAGTAATTTTAGAAGAAAATTTTGAAGCGGCACTTGCAGACCTTGATAAAGCAAAAGTAGAGAATGGTGACTTGAGATTCAATTTAAGAAGAGTTGAGGGATTCATTAAGAAACTGAAAGATCAGCTTGAACTTTCCATAAATTAGAGATAGGATCCTATGGTTCAGATAAGCGAAGATTCAGACAATGATAATTCAGATAAGATAAAGCAACTTGAACAAGAGAATGATACTTTGAAGCTTAATAATGAAGTAATGGCTAAAGCGATTCAACAAGAAAAGGATGCTAAAAACAAGATTGAAGAAGCTTTGAAGGATGTCAATATTATGATGGGACAAATGAAGAATGAGCTTGACCATTACAAGAAAAAGTATTTAGAATTGGAGAAATATAATCAGATCATAAAAGGTGAACTTGTTGAGACAAAGAAACACAATGAGAGACTTCACATGAGCAGTGACTTGATCGATGAACAAAGAGAAAGACATAAACCTAAAGGAGATATGACTGGTGTTGGCTTCAATGAAGCTGAATGTTCTAAGATTGAAGAAGAGAAACCTGATGTGAAGAATGATGAAGAAAAACCTATTCTTGAAGAACCTAGAGAACATATCAGACCTTTCAGAGGAAGATGTTTTGGTTGTAAAAAGTTTGGACACATGAAGAAAGATTGCGGAGGTAAGGCCCCTTTCAAAAAAATTTATGGTTATTTTTTTAATTGTCATGCATATGGGCACAAGAAAGAAGAATGCAGGAAAGCTGATCAATCTAGATATAGACAAGATAACATCAGAGGAAAATCAGTAGTTAAACCCACATGTTACAAATGTAATAATCTTGGGCACATTGCAAAGTACTGTAAGTTACAAGTAAGCCAGAACAGACCTCCTCATATATGCTACAAATGCAAAAATCCAGGGCATATAGCGAATTTTTTTAGATACAATAGAGTAGAAAATAGAAGAGTACCACCTCCTATGAATACAAAGAAGAATGACAATGATACTAGTAATAGTCTTACAGATTACAAAAATGAATTTGAAAATTGTTTCAAGAAAGCAGAAGATAACAACAGTGGAAAGCTATAGAAATTTAAAGAGTCAAGTGAGATATTGGTTCAGGGAGAGACAGTAGATGCTACTGGATCTTTGCCTGATGTGAACACATTGACCTAAATGGCCGATCATGGCCTTAGGGGGAGAATTGGATGAAGATATCAGATTATATCCAACCCCTAATTCTAAGCAGTAAGCTTCATCGAGATTAGTTATGATATGTGCAGACATCATAGAACTTATATCTAAGAGTGCAACATCGGATGATGCATATTCTATGATCATGGGATTTGTGATTGAATGGACAGTGTACGAAGTTGTGTATTGGGTAATGTGCATTTTATACCTAAACAATGAATAAAGGACATCTGAGATACCTATTTCTTCACCATTTGAAGAGCAATGACCTAAGAAAAGTATAGATCAGAGAGTATTAGACTAGCTAACAACTATATTGTGTGATCGATCGAGGCATGAATTCAAAATTCAGCGTAATTAAGGTATTTAAATCATCTACTCATACAGAAGTTATGGATGCACCTTTAATTTATGATGTTGTAGATCTACCAAGATACAAATTCAAGAAACATCCATTTAAGTCTTGTGAAGACAACCTAGAAGGAGCATTTTCCCAGACACCCCACGATGCCTTGCGTGTAGAGGATATTAGTGCTTACATTCATTGCCAGTATGATATATTGGGTATTGATGATATTTCTACTGAGATGGAATACATGACTGATGATGGTAAAATGAAGGATGAATTCAAACACATAGACAACCTGAGTATTATGAAAATTTTAGATTTGTATGAATTTAGCGAAGATGAATGGTTCAAAATCTTACTTAGCAGAGTTCATGATCAATTCATCTGGATAGGAGAGAAACTTGTAAAGATATGTAGTCAGTTGATTCATGATATAATTGGGTTAGACAACACTAGAGTTATCCCTGTGGAAGAGAAGCACATAAAGAAACAAGTTGAAACCCTAACACATTCTAAATGGGACAGACGAGCTATGATAGTGAATGATATTTTCCAGCAAGATATTAGACCGATTGCGATGATACTTGGATACAAATTTTACTACAGAAGTAGACCTAATTCAGTTTCAGTTGGAGTCATTATGATGGCTTACAGGATGCTAAAGGAAAACACTACATATAACCTATGCGAGGTTCTGGCACAACAATTTTTGGAAAATGTAAAGCTAGTCAAGAAGGATAAATCTAAGACCTTTAGATTTGGCTCACTTCTAGTTCATATGTATATGCACATTGAGAATAAGTTCCCTCGCATGCACCCTAGAGCATGGAATGACAACAAACCCAATGGTATTCATATTTCACAAAGCTACTGAAGACAAAACAACATATGGGTTGATGGAGAACAATTTTGCATGATCAAGATTCTTCAGAGACAAATGTAAGAGAGATTTAGAATACCTGAAGAGTTAGTCGAGAAATATAAGGATACAATATGTTTCATGGTTGAAACTAATTGTGTGTGTTTTGAGAAAGTTATACCAAGAAAGAAATGGTGTTACCCCATGGGATTTGAAGTCAGTTAAGAGGTTCTAGTTATGCAAATTAAACATGTCTTGGTATCTGAAGTTGATACATCTAAGGAGAGATGGGGCACATATGAAGTTGATACACATAATAAGAACATACTAGAGGCTTAAGAAAGAGAAGAGTGGATAATATAGTTGATGAGTGTGTAGCTAAGGCAATTATTAGTAAAGAAGAGATGAGCGAAGTAAGGAAGAAGATAACAAAGAGATCTTCTGGGTTAGAAAGTACTTCTACTGCAGCCCTTCCACCTCCAGAGATTGAGCAGATAGTTAGTCCTACTTCTACTATTATTGATGTTACTACACCCTCACCACCATAGAAGACTTTGCAGGAAGAAGAGATTGTTCCTCGGAGAAACACTAGGTCCACTAAGCTGGACTCACCTCCTAGGAAAAAGAGGACTGAAGAAGTAGAAGAAAATTAAGTTGAGAAAGAAACCACAAGTGACAGACATGTATGGAAGCCTAATATAAATATGTTAGAGAAGAGAATAGAGCAAGGAAAGCATGTTTCAGTGAACAAATATTATGACAGGTATGAAGAATCTAACAAACTAGTGATTGAGGACATAGCAATTAACCATTTACTTGTTTTCAAAATGAATCTATTAGACATAGAAGGCAATATACCTGATAAATTGTATGGAAGACTAGAAATTAGAAAAAAAACTTGCACTTATTGAAGATGAGGCTATAAGAAATCAAGCTATTAAGGACATGTTGCCAGTAGTTTTAGTACAGGGGAGAGAGAAAGAATATTGGGAGCACTCAAACCCTTGTTAAGAACCAAAGAAAGATTAGTGAAAATTATGGGCAGGAAATATGAATAAGTCTTAGAAGAGACTCAGAAGGAATTAGATCTATTGAGCATCATTTTTACACAAGCCAACTTGCTAGGATCTCGAGATTCAATTTCCTCTCTTGAAAGAATAACAGAGTTATTCCCAAGGTTTTCTGTGGTCAGGTCACAACCTACTTGGTTACTCAGTTGAAGATAAATGTGAATGCTCACGATGAGGCCTTTTTTGGTACATTCAAGACATCAAACTGCAAAACAATCTTTAGTATTGTTTTTGGTATTTTCTGTTTTACCAAAGATTGGTGTTTGAAATAGAAATGCAATTTTGTATTTTCAAGATGATTACTTTCAGATTTACCACAGAAATTAAAGGAGAAAGGTAACAAGAAATAAATAAAATTGATGAAATGAAATCCTACGGACATAAACTATTGTAAACCCTTCCTTGAAAATTGAATGGTGGAGAGATTTTGGAACTGACCCAAGAGATATAAATTAGACAAAGTTGCAATTCTATACCCAATGGATGCAAGCATTTGGAGAGAAGATATATTCACTCGTGCAAGATATTCAAAATCTATCAAATCATGAAGCCACCAAGATGTGTGCACCCATGAGATTGATTTATCATTGCCCAATAGATGATCCCTTCCATGCATTCATCACAGCAAGGTAGATAGACAACAACAAACTCCAACTAAGGTAAACGTGAATTTGAAACACAGCAAAACAAGAGCCTCTTTGAAAGTAATGAATAATGCATACACACAATTCACCAATCCACATAGATGGAAGCAATTTACACACCATGAATGAAGCACCAAATGTAGATATTTATTGTATTAAGAATCCAACCCTATTACATTACATTTGATTACAATATATAGAGTTTTGATCTACAAACTCCGAATGCCAAAATTAGGGCATCACAGAGTCTAAATTAATGAAAATAAACTAAAATTAGAACTTTGCTGAAAGAAAACAATTGGTAACTAATACTAAAAACTTGCATGGATTCTTAATCCATTTACAATCAGTTTTTCCATGCAAGAAGGATCAAACTCACCAAGAAAAGAGAGATAAAGAAGATAGGGTTTCTCTCCATGCAACTAAAGTCTTCTTCTTGATCTTGGAGTTCTCCCTTGGAATCTTCATTTGGGGTTCTCTCTGTGGTGGGAACTGATAAGGGACCCTTAGTCTTTCAAAAATGAACTCCAGTTGGGCAACCATCTGATCTGGAGTTCAAACTTCATGCAAAAAGTGATCTCGCTGGAAAGACCCAGAAATTCAAACCCTGGCCTCTACTCTGAAGTTTTTTAAGTGCCAAAAATTACCAAGTGTTGGAACCCAAAACTGGAGATCCCAAAATTTTGACATTTTTGGAGGCCAAAAGGCCAAAAAGGCTGAAATGGCTGAAAAGGCTGAAATGCCAAAAAAATTGCCTTTGGGAAAATAGTTTATGGATCCTTATGAATCCAAAATTTTTCGACTTTAAAAGTCCAAAAAGGTTATCAAAATCTAAAACTCCAAAAATTCCATCAGAGCCTGAAACTCTAAAAAAATCCAGCAAGTTCATACTGCACAAAATCTAGCAAGTTTCAGACTCTGAAAAATTCAGCATGTTCGGACTGCGAAAAATCCAGCAAGTTTTAGACTACGAAAAATCTAGCAAGTTCAGACTGCAAAAAAATCCAGCAAGTTCAGACTGCAAAAAATCCAGCAAGTTTTCAGACTGTGAAAAATCTAGCAAGTTTAAAACTGCGAAAAATCTAGCAAGTTCATACTAAAAAAAAATCCATCAAGTTCAGACTGTGAAAAATCCAGCAAGTTTCAGACTACAAAAAATCCAACAAGTTTCAGACTGTGAAAAATCCAGCAAGTTTCAGACTACAAAAAATCCAACAAGTTTCAGACTGTGAAAAATCCAGCAAGTCTGAAACTCTGAAAAATCCAGCACTTCAGACTTTCAGACAGTGAAAGTCCAACAAAAAAATCTAGAACTTCAGACTTTTAGAATCCGAAAATCTAGGGAAAATTCAAACTGTGAAAGTGCGAAATACCAGCAAAAAACCTCATGAATTGAAAAATGGCTAAGTCCAAAATGACTTTTTGGTAGGATCCTTTAGTGAGATTTTCAAAATCTCTTTGCAACTTCTTGGACTTCATCAAAACTTAGCACCTTCATAAATTTGTCTTTCCTTGTAGCCTCTCCCTAAACCCGGAAAGGCATGCTTCAAACTTCTGAACTTCTCCAATACCATTCATGATTTTCTTCATATTTTCTCTAAATTGGAACATTTTTTGCAAATCTTTGTCTGTGTTCACATGTAGCAATCATTCCTTTGAGGTGTTTGAATGATGTTTCCAGTGGAATAGATTTCATGACCTATGTCTGTTTCGGTGATCTCACCGTGCAAATTTCTCACCTTAGTGGGGGATGTGGTATCCTTTGAAATGGTACTTCATTGGCAGAGTTGTTGTCTTTTTCAGCATTCTTTTCACTGGTTGAGGATTTGACATCTTTGTATCCTACATGCAAATGCATTTGTTAGCATCTTGCTATTGAAAATAAGAAACTACTCTAAGTCACCACTCTTACGACAATCTAAATTACAAATTCGGATATGAAAACTACCAAAACTACAAAACATTATATGCAAAAAGGGGGTCCCCATTAGGCCAAGTGGCCAAAATGGGGCGTGTGTTTTGGACCCACAACAAATAGCCCAGAACAAAGGAGAAATGACCAAGGCATTTATTTATCAACAAACAACTTCTGGGAACTCGTCTTTCAATAAACCAACCCCAAGTACCCCTCATGAAAATATTCTTTCGCCAACTCTCAAAATTGAAGTCTTCTGTTGTTTCTTCCTATGTGTGCACTTGTGTGTTCATTCCTTTGACATTTTTTCAAAGATAACTTAAATGAATATCAGCCAAAACCAACCTTCACAATATTGACAAGGGCTTCTCGGGAAGAGCTCTGCTGCCAGTCAGACGTCCATAGCCCTGAAAAAGTTTCCCCTGAGTCCCAATCTAACCTTTCTCTACTGCTAGTTAGGTGTCCATAGCCCGATTGCTAGAGTCATCCTTCTCTTTCTTCTGACAATATTTGAAGTAGAGGTATTTGGAGGATTCTCTCTTTGGAATTATTCTTCTTTCTTGATTGGTGACCGGTTCGGGCCACTGGTGCTTTGATTATGCTACTTCTTGAATGCCTTCATTTTATTTCCTTTGATAAACCTATATAGTGCTTAGACTATTCTACCTTGGTATAAGGTTCTAATCACCATAGCGACCATTGCTTTGAATAATTCATTTTGCTTTCACATTCTTCTCCCTTTTGTCCTCTCTTTCCTTACTCTTTTTTTTAGTCAGGTTGCAGATAGAGAAGGGTTCTGGGGCTGGTGGGTACCCACGTCAACATGTTGGTGTTGGCTCTAACTAACAACCACCCAAGAAACCAACATTTGCAATGTCATATTTTAATGTATATCTCATGATTTAGGATGATCAACGTTGAACATCACCTTGGTTGCCAGAAAAATGTATCACCATTTCTAATCCCCCTGTACAGCTTCTTTCAAGATACATCTCTTTAGAAATTTTGACTAATAAATGCCTTTGCCTCTCATCGAGGACTAGTTGGGATGAACCACTTGCCGGGAACAGCCCCGACAAAATGCACTGACTCCCTTGACACAACAAACAAAATTGAAAAACAAAAAAGAAGAAAACAAAACCAAGACAGACACCTACCTAAACAAAACTAAAGACAAATTATATACAAAATATTTAGAACAAAAAGCATATGAGTTACTAGTTAATTTATTTTCCTCTCCATGCAGTAGCAATAATGCACCTTGTATAGTTCTAAGGAATGAAAACTCATCTTTGTACTCAAAAAAATTAAATTTAGACAAGTTTTGTTCAAATTCTGGGTACCAATTGTACAAAATTAGAAGTTGTGGCAACTCTCCATGATCATGGTTAATCCACAAACAAGATTTTTCACCCTTAGCACCATATTCAAATTGGAAATTATCAATTTGTAAGGGATAATGGAAAGATACAACTTGATTTAGTGAGTTCCCAACCATGGGAGTATACTCACACAACATGATTTCTTCTTCTAGAGTTCTTAACTCAGGGTACACCACTCCATCCTCACCAAGTACATGCACACCATAAGAAGACATAGGAATTGGTGATGTACTATACCTGTCATTAGAACAAGGCTCAAAAGGAAAAGCATCAAGACTATGGTCCTTGCTATAATCATCATTAGGCCTAAATAATGAATCATCACATTTAACCTCATTAGGACTAACAACTTCAACCATAAAGATGAAGTTTGAATTGTAAGAACCATTAGTATCATCAATCAAATCATTTTCTCCCAACCTTTAAAGAAACATGTTCAAAATTGTTCTTACCTTCAAAGGCAATCTCCCAAGCTAGCATAAAGTTAGGACAACTTACTTCTGGATGTAGATCGAAAGGATGAACTCTACATGAAATGGCTACTACAAGGTCTAATATATGCATGGAATACCCATAAATGGAAATTTCTTTACTCAAACATGATACCAGATCAAGCACTTTATCTACCTCATCCGATGATAGAGACAAGGAGTCATCTTGTTTTTCGATTGGTAAGTCCCTCATTCTACGTTGTTGGCCATGTGTGAGTGTTGGAGACCCTAGGACAACCCTTTAATCATCCTTTTGAACCTCTTTTATCTCCTTTATTTGGGTTTCATCGTGATTGGAATTCAAAGAATAAAGTACATCATCACTCATGATTTTATAAGGAGATGCCTCTTCACTTTCACTTGTCATGAAAATGTTTATGAATGTATCTATAATTTCACCCTCTCCATCATTTTGAATTTTCTTTCTATAGTCCTCTTGTATGCTGATCACTTTAACTTCCTCATCAGGAAAGAAAATATCTTCCAAAGGTTCATGGGTTTGATCACATTCATCTTCCTCCTTCCTTGATTCACTATCCCAATGATCCGCTATAGGACTTAATACCTCTCCAATAGTCATCTTTCCTTTCAAATAGAAGTCCATCTTCTCAAGGAAAACAAGGTATCCTACATCCTTCCGTCCATGCAAAATCTGATAATGACATAGGAATACCCAATTATTGCAACCTCTTATTTAGTCTACTTTTCTCAAGTGGAATATCCAACCAATAGAGATTATGAGTATCTTCATCTTCAATTTTTGAACCTTTATCAACCTCAAAAGAGTCATCAAAATTACCTTGTGAAGATGTCAAATATTTCTTACTTGTTGATTGTTTGTGAGCATAAATCTGGGGGAGCATTGAATATGTCTCATCCTCTTGGGTTTGTTTCTCATGTCTTTAAACCTCATGACTGATTTTTGTGGAAAAATCATTTGGTAACTTGAGTTCTTGATTGTTGTAAACTTTTAGACCCATTTCATCTTCATTGTTGCACCACTTATCATTCTCATATGACTGGTCAACAAGCTCTCCATCTGAAGAATCATCATGACTTGATGCATTAAGTATTGGAGTATGACAAGAATATGACAATATAGTCAAAGGACCATCATCAAGAGATGAAATGCTTGCATCTAAGGTTGTAGCATGGGAATTTTGACTCCAACTCTGATCTTAAAAATGATTGATCTGATTCTTGCTATTGGTTGATTGCATCATTTGGATATCAGACAAATTGTAATTGGTTGAACGGGGTGATTGCAACTGATATGGTATGTTGAATGGATTGACATAGTACTACAATGGTTGGAAACATTCAATTAATTGTGTATTGAAACTTCTGTCTAGACCACTCGTACCATTTGTAATATCCCATCTACATCGTGCCAAAAAAAGTGCCTTGTTGAATGCATCATGTAGGGTACTAATCTCACCCAAAGATCTAATTATGCTTGCAAATGAGACATCTAAACACCATAAATAATGTTCTTTTAACATCAAATAATGTACCATCCTTTTTGAATCTTGAACCCTTTGATACATGAGAAGGAATCGAAGATTAAATTCAGAAATAGACTCTTGAGGTGTCCTTCTTACAACAACAAAATAGAAGACATGATCTTGTGTACTCACATTGAGATCAAATTGAATTAAGAATAAATCTTTTAATTCAACCCATGAGCAAATAGAACTTGATGAAAGTCTCACATACCATTCAAGTGCTACACCTTGAAATGTCTTTACAAATAGATTGCAAACAAAATCTTCATGTTCAATTTTAAGAAAAAGCATTAGATCCTTGCAAATCCTCACATGGTTTGTAGCATTTTGTCCATTATTGGGGAAGAATAGAGGAAGCCTATTGCATGCATGTAAAGGAATCTCATGGAATCCTCCTAGTATACACAAAGGACTACCCATTGAGGTTAGATCCCCTCAAGATCCAACCCATTCAAGTGTGCATGTAACCATAAAATATTTTGATTTTCCCTCCTAGCGCCACTTCTGTTGGCATGATGATGGAGGATTTTCATACCACCAATTCTCTAATTTTTTTAGTTCTGATTTTGGTTAATGGTTGTGAGGACAGTCAGGACAATGATGTATAAATGTTGTCCAAGAGGATTTTGTGGCTCAGTGCGATGGTGAGAGGGGTTCTCCCTTGATTTTTCTTTGCTGCTGTGAGCTCTGTGGTGGTGGGTGAGTTCAAGGAACTCGCCTCCTTTTGGAGATGATCTTAGCACTTGCTCAAACCATTCTAGAGAGAAATATTTGATGTTATCCATCTTTTCAGTCTTGAGGCCCTCCTTCTAGCACCACTTCTGTTGGTGTGACGATGGAGGGTTTGAGTCTCAATTCGGCCCTCCTTCTAGCACCACTTATGTTGGTGTGATGATGGAGGGTTTGCATATCACCAATGCTTTGATTTCTAAGTTTTTTTTAGAATGAGTCTTAATTTTGCCCTCCTTTTAGCGCCACTTATGTTGAGTTTTGTTTTTACACAAGCTAACTTGCTAGGATCTCGAGATTCGATTTCCTCTCTTGAAATAATAACAGAGTTATTCCCAAGGTTCTCCGGGGTCGGGTCACAACCTTCTTGGTTACTCAGTTGAAGATAAATGTGAATGTTCATGAGGAGGCCTTTACTGGTACGTTTAAGATATCAAACTACAAAATAATCTTTAGTACTATTTTTGGTATTTTATGTTTTAACAAAGATTGGAGTTTGAAATAGAAATGCAATTTTGTATTTTCAAGATGATTAATTTTAGATTTACTACAGAAATTAAAGGAGAAAGGTAACAAGAAATAAAGAAAATTGCTAAAATGAAATCCTACAGACATAAACTCTTGTAAACCCTTCCTTGTGAATTGAATGGTGGAGAGATTTTGAAACTGACCCAAGAGATATAAATCAGACAAAGTTGCAATTCTATACCCAATGGATGCAAGCGTTTGGAGAGAAGATATATTCACTCATGCAAGATATTCAAAATCTATCAAATTGTGAAGACCAAGATGTACGCACCCACGAGATGGATTTATCATTAAGCCCAACAGATGATCCCTACCACACATTCGTCATAGCAAGGTAGATAGACAACAACAAACTCCAACTAAGGTAAACGCGAATTCAAAACACAACAAAACAAGAGGCTCTTTGAAAGTAATGAATAATGCATACACACAATTCACCAATTCGCATGGATGGAAGAAATTTACACACCATGAATGAAGCACCAAATCTAGATCTTTATTGTATTAAGAATCTAGCCCTATTACATTTCTTTTGATTACAATATATAGAGTTTTGATCTACAAACTCTGAATGCCAAAATTAGGGCATCAAAGAGTCTAAATTAATGAAAATAAACTAAAACTAAAACTTTGCTGAAAGAAAACTATTGCTAACTGATACTAAACAACTTGCATGGATTCTTAATCCATTTACAATCAATTTTTCCATGCAAGAAGGATCAAACTCGCCAAGAAAAGAGAGAGAAAGAAGATAGGGTTTCTCTGCATGCAACTAAAGTCTTCTTCTTTCTCTTGGAGTTATCCCTTGGAATCTTCATCTGCGGTTCTCTCTATGGTGGGAACTGATAGGAGAGCCTTAGTCTTTCAAAAACAAACTCTATTTGGGCACCCATCTGATCTAGAGGTCAAAATCCATGCAAAAAAGTGATCTCGCTGGAAAGACCCAGAAATTCAGATCCTGACCTCTACTCCAAAGTTTTTTAAGTGCCAAAAATTACCAAGTGTCGGAACCCAAAACTAGAGATCCCAAAATTTTGGCCTTTTCGGAGGCCGAAAGACCAAAAAGGATGAAAGGGCTGAAAAGGCCGAAATGCCAAAAAACTTGCCTTTGGAAAAATGGTTTATGGATCCTTATGAATCCAAAAATTTTAGACTTTTGAAGTCCAAAAAGGTTATCCGAGTCCAAAATTCCAAAAATTCCATCAGATCTTGAAACTGTGAAAAAACCCAGCAAGTTTAAACTACGAAAAATCCAGCAAGTTTCAGACTCTGAAAAATCCAGCAAGTTCAGACTGCAAAAAATCTAGCAAGTTTTGGACTGTGAAAAATCCAACAAGTTCAAACTGCGAAAAAATCCAGCAATTTTAGACTGCAAAAAATCCAACAAGTTTTAGACTGCAAAAAATACAGCAAGTTTTAGACTACAAAAAATCCAACAAGTTCAGACTGCGAAAAAATCCAGCAAGTTCAGACTGCGAAAAATCGAGCAAGTTTCGGACTACGAAAAATCCAGCAAGTTTCTGTTGGAAAGTGACAATGCAAGCAATTGCTATTTTGTCATTGTTGTCAAACCTTTACTAGTGAGACTATTGTTATCTGTTTGAGTACCATATCTACTAATGATGAAGAATATTTAACAAGAAGACCAAGTGAATGGTTGAGTTAAGGCAATTAAAAGGGTACTTGATCAGTTGGCACTCTGGCAAAGTAATTAGTTGTTTATCTTTCAAAGACAGTTTTTCTAGCTATTCTGTGTCGAGCAAGTTTGGCCTGTACCGAGAAAAGTTGCTTATGATGAGCAAAGTTGCTTGTGCCGAGAAAATTTTCTTGTGTCGAGCGAAGTTTCTTGTGACGAGCAAAGTTGTTCAATGCTGAGCACCATTGAAATTGCCGAGTGAAAATAGTGATGTTGGCCGACTTACAGAAATTGAATTAATGATGAGATTTGAGATCTTTGGCCGACTTAGTTAATTTTATTGGGATATGTAATGTTAATTAAAGATTGATCCATGTCATTTAATGTATGGGTAACCGTAATTAATGCATGGTTTCAAGATTTAATTAGAGACTACTTTGGAGAAGTAAATGTAATGCAAAGATGGAATGATCTGTTGGATCTGACCTAACCTAAGATCTACGATCTTGTTTAAGCGGAAAAATATTTATTTGAACTAGATAGAGAGGTATATGATAACCTCAAGGGGTTATTCATTTAGTATGCAAGAGGTGTGTTGTTGAATGTGAAGTATGCAAAAGGGTTGCATAGTTGATTTACTATTTAGCATGATCTAGCAGAGAAGGCTAAATACAGAAGCAGAGAGTTGCATGTGTGATTGCTTGACAGATTTCCAAGCAGATCAGAAGGTTGAAATGACAATGCAGGCTATCCAGTGAGTTAACATCAGAGTTGTAATTGGATCTGAATTTGTAAAGTAAGTTGTATGTATCAGATCATAACTACTGATTACTTTCTAACCATTGTATTAGTTAAATCCTTTAACAAGGTTGACTTAACAGTCATTTGTATAAATCCTCTAATAAGGTGACATTCGGGTGGAATGTTCTAAGTCCTCTAAAAAGGCCACTCCTAAGAGGGTGATTAAATCCTTTAACCAGGTCACACCTAGCAGTGTGTTATTGTAACCTTTAACAAGGTTGGCTCCTCACACGACATCACTTCAGAAGATTGAAAACTTGGTAGCATGTTACTGGTGGTTTTTCCCATATTGGGTTTCCACATTAAATACTTGTGTCAACTTGTGTGAATTCTTGTGGTTTTCTTTACTGTTATGTTTCTACAAGCTAATTTCAATTGACAGTAAACTGCATGATTAAAGTTGTTGAATTATGCTACTGCTGCCGAGTAGATTTGAAATACAGAAAGTTTTTATTTGCTACATCTAGACCTGAGGATAACTGATTCACCCCTCCCCTCTTAGTTATTCTAAATTCATTCTAACAATTGGTATCAGAGCTTTGGTCTCCTGAAAACAGTTTGAAGGTACTTGGAGCGAAAAGATC
>MU228479.1:1629580-1649972 GCA_018584345.1 Thuja plicata
GACCTTAGTTAACCCTTGACTTACCTTGGTTTCCCATTACTAGCCATGTCCATAATAAATTACAACACTTTGCCAAATTTGGCACATGAAATTAAAACATTAGACATGACTTGATAACATGAACATTGACTAAATTAATAACAACCATGCAAACCACGTTTACAAAATTAACACATAACAACGAGATCCATGTCTCTTTATATAGACAGGACCTTGGAAAACACAGGTGTTAAACATAGGTTCCAGAACTGGGTCCCCGATT
This sequence comes from Thuja plicata, assembly GCA_018584345.1. Classification (NCBI taxonomy): domain Eukaryota; kingdom Viridiplantae; phylum Streptophyta; class Pinopsida; order Cupressales; family Cupressaceae; genus Thuja; species Thuja plicata. The sequence continues at coordinate 1,629,843 of MU228479.1, forward strand.
TAATTCCATGGTCAACTCTTCCTGCACACTTAATGCACACATCAGTAGATCCAAAACACAGGATATGAAACAGAACATAACGTCAATATTATAGGTGAGCATATAAACCGCATTACATTTAGAACTGAAATATCCTAGCATTGGTTCCCTAAACCATTTCATCATTTTACACTCATGCATTTAGATCCATATAAACATCAACATAAGTTGAAACCGAATAAGAACATAATATCTCAAAAGTACCCTGATTACAAAATCAGGTGCTGAATATTTAACACAGGATTTCACCGATCCTCATAGTACAAAAAGTCTCGCTGAAAGTCAAAGCATGTCTAAGTACATAATCACTGAAAGTATAGAAACCACTAAATGTAAAACAAAATAAGCAGTGAAACAAGAACTGACTGAGGTGGGTCTCACAATAGACCTAGAGATATAAAAGGAAGATTTGTTAAAAAGGATTTAGAAAGTAGTTCAAAACCACAAAAAGAACAAAAAGAGAAAAAAATCATTGATTGGGGAAGTAAAAACTAAGGAAAGTTAGTCTGATTTGGAAAAGGGTAACAACGAGACAATTATTAAAATTCCATCCCACCCACCTAATATCAACAGTTCTCTAGAATTAGCCAAAAAAAATTTGATTCCTTTGAGTATCAGTGTAGTAAACCTCCTGAAAAAACTATTCTCAATCTCATATACTCCTTAGGCATTGGAAATAATTTAGGAAGTATAAAACATGGGAGATAACAATGGAGGTAACCTTGGTGAATGAAACCCTGGAGGAGGAAACTTAGCCAATAATAGACCTAGGAAGGAGAGGGAATTGGTGCAATATCATAATCTCATAACATTTGAATTTCTTGTAGCTCACCCTAATGATGATGCCCCCATGAAAAATATCCCACACTCTATTTTACCTATTTTTAGAGGCTTGACTGTTGAGGATCCTGATATGTTCTTATTTGAATTTGATGTTCTTTGCCACAATTATGACTATCAGAGTGACACTCAGAAGTTGAAATTGTTTCTAGCTACCTTAAAAGATGTTGCTCAATAGTGGTTCATGATCCTACAAGACATTAGAACATGGGAACAAATGAAGGAAGCATTTTTTATGAAGTATCAAGAATACCGTAATACAAAGTAAGTATGGGATGAGATTTTATATATGACTCAAAAAGAAGATGAATCTATTGAGGATTTCCTTGAACACTTTGTGTTCAACCTAGAAAGATCTTGACGACCTGATTTAACTCCCAACACTATTAAAATGCTTTTTCTTAGAAGCATTAGAGACGACACAATGGATGCTTTGAATTTAATTGGAAAAGGTGAAATTTCTAAATTAAGCTTTGATGACATTTGTGATATTTTCAGGAACTATTCAAGGTCCCAACATTCAATAAGAGGTCATTCAAGCAAGTTCCTCCCTTCAGGAGCATCAAGTATTACAAAATGTGAAATAGGTAATCTATATGAAGACCTTAAAATTGATTTGTTCAATCACATAGGGAAAAAAATAGACACATTGTATACTCATAGGAAACATGAGGAAGTAGAGAAGAACTTAGCAGTATATTATCCCAAATGTTGTAAAAAAGAAGGTCAAAAGGATTTCCAATATAATATAACAAATATTTCATCCTTAAAAGAGGTTAGTAAAATCTCAATCTTAAGACTCCTTCCAAAAGGAGTAGGTAGTATGGAATATTTTGAGGAACCTATTTACTTTATGGTGCCTAGATGTCCTTTCCCACCAAGAGAAATGAAACCAAGTGTTCCCGATGAATATTTTATTGGACCTAATCAACATTTCCCCAATCAAAATTCATGGTATGGGGGTTGACAACAACCTCTACCTTACCCGCAATGGTCCCAAAATTACCAATATAATACACAGTCATGACAACAAGCATGGAGGCAACTACCACCACAACCTTTATCATATCCACAACCATATCCCCTACAAGCTCCATGTCCACCTCCACCTTTAATAAGTCCCTACCAACAACCACAAAAATTTCTTCCACCCTTACCATCATCTTCTAATCCACAAATCAAACCGCTATAGCCACCAAAACCCACATCAATGCCAACACATCCAAAGTCCAATCTCAATAATAAGGCAACACAACCCATGTATAATAATGAGGTGACAGGTTACCCTACTTATCCTATCAATGCAGTAGAACATGAAAGAGTCCAATTAAGGTCTCGAAAAGCCCTCCAGGGCCCTACTATTACAGAAGTAAATGAATAACTCGAGGAGGATCCTAGAAAAGAACCCCCTTTTCCTTAATGATTTCTTTCAAAACTTGTACAAAAAGGAAACCTAAAAAATTGAATTTGATCTTGTAAATAGGCTTCGTAATGTTTATATTAAGACCCCTTTGCTACAAGCCATAAAATATATTCCAGTATACAAGAAGATGGTTTGAGATTTATGTATACGAAAGCAAAAGAAGAAGGTGGATCCAAAGTTCGTCCATTTTTTTGGACAAATGGAAGATATCATGCTTGGAAACTTAACCATTCCCAAATATTCAGATCCAGGAAGTCCAATCATCTAGGTAAGTATTGGTAAGGTCACTATTTCCTACACACTTTTAATTTTAGGCATTGTGATTAATTTAAAGACAAATAAGACAAAGGAAAAAGTGTCACTTGAAGGGCTTAGACCTACAAATGCAGTCTTTCAGATGTCAGACCATTCATTGGTCAAGCCTGAGGGAGTTATTGAGGATGTCATACTTTTTATTTATTCACTTGATTATCTAACCGATTTTATGATCTTGCAACCTAAAGTTAAACTGAGGGATACCCCTTAACCTTAGGATGACCTTGGTTAGCCACCAAAAATTCTTTCATCAACTACCAATTAGGTAGCATGGTTATTTCTAATGGGGATGAGACTAAATAATTAATATTATATCCATCAGTACAACCCTTGTTAGAGACAGAAGACCCAATATGGATTGACATTGACCTAGAAGATTCATTACCATCTTGACAATTGATCAAGAACATGACCTTGAAGAACCTACTAAAGATGAAACTCTTATGAATTACCTTCAGAACAAGTTTAAATCAAATGACATTCTATAAAATTTTGTCCTTCTTTCAGGTATGAATACAAATTGTCTTTTTGGAAATTTTCCTTTAGTAGGTAGTTCTCAGTCTGCTCAACACTTTCTAACATTACATCAATTGCTACCTCACTAGTGTTTATATAGCCCATTATTATCTTTGAATATTCCTAGTCATTCACAAGTACTAGCCCTTGATTCACCAACACAATCAGAACCCAAGGAAATCTTACCAAGTTGTATACTTAACATCAACCCTAGTTTAAGCCCTGGACAAGCCCACGACCTTATTGACATGCCTAGGGATAATAAAGATGCATTTGATTGGGAATACAAAGACATGCATGAAATCCATATAGACGCCTTCACACACCATATCTACATAGAAGAAATAAGTCATCCAATTAGACAAACACAATTAATACTGAATCCTTCTTTGAAAGAGATAGTGAAGGAAGAGTTAGCAAAATTGTTAAATTTTGGTTTATATATCCTATTTCAGATAGACAATGGGTTTCTCCTCTAGTTGTGGTCCCAAATAAAAATTATAAGTGGTGAATTTGTGTTGATTTTAGAGCTCTTAACAAAGAAACTAAAAAGTATCATTTTCTATTGCATTTATTGACCAAGTACTGGATTCTCTTGCAGGTAAGAAATTATTCTCTTTCTTGGACAGATTCAATGGTTATAACCAAATTCGCATAGCGCTAGAGGATTGGGAAAAAAAATACCTTCATGTGTGAATGGGGTACCTTAACCTATAATGTTCTACCTTTCGGGGTGTGCAATGCCCTTGCTACCTTCCAGAGGGTAGTGTTAGGTATTTTTGTTGATCTTTTTAATGATTATGTTGAACGTTATATGGATGATTTTACTCCTCATGGTAATAGTTATGAGGAGGAAAAAAAACTTAGAAAAGGTTCTTAAGTGATGTATATATACTAATATGTTTTTAAGACATGAAAAAAGCCACATCCTTATGACATAGGGAATCACATTAGGCAATTACATCTCTTCTAAATGTATTTAGGTGGACCCTAAAAAGATTCAAATTATTCAAGACTTGCCTACACCATCAAGCCAAAAGGATTTATGCAGTTTTCTTGGTCATTGTGGGTATTACCAGAGGTTTATCCAAAATTTCAAAAACCTTGCCTCTCCCTTATTTTCTTTATTGGCTAAAGATGTTGCCTTCACTTGGACACTTGAGTGTTAAGAAGCCTTTGATACCATTAAGACAAAAATCATAACCACACTTGTCCTTAGAGGTCCAAATTAGGAGTTACATTTCCATATACATATTGATGCCTCTGATCCTTCCATGGGGGTTGTGCTTGGACAAAAAGAAGACAATATCTTCTACTTCATCTACTACATCAATAAGAACTTCATGGGAATTGAGGTAAACTACACGGTAACTAAAAAAGAGTTTTTATTTGTTGTATATGCAATTAACAAATTTTGTCATTACATTATTGGTTATAAAGTGTTTGTCGACACAAATCACTCATCCATTCATTTCTTAATGAATAAACCTATTGTAACTGGTTGAGTTATTAGTTGGTCACTTTTACTTCAAGATTTTTATGTGACTATACTTGATAAGCTTAGTCAAGAAAATGTGGTTGCAAAATTTTATCCAAGTTGCAATAGCCAGACAATGAACCAACTCCAGTTGATGACACCTTTCCAGATGAGAACATTTTTTCTATCTAAGAAAAGAGACCTTGGTTTGCTAACATTGTAGATTACCTGGTCATGTTTGAAGTTGATTGGTCTTAGTGGGTAGTACACCTAGATAAATAGCTTTCTCTTTCACACTAACATTGAAAATATCATACGTCGATGTGTACCTGGGGATGATATCTTCAATATAATTTGTGCATTCCACACATAAGCATGTAGAGGACACTTTGTTTCTCAAAGGACTGCACAAAATATTCTCACTACAGGTTACTATTGGCCTATGATCTACAAGGATCGTAAGCTCTATGTGCATCATTGTGATAAGTGCTAGTGTATGGGTCATCCCACACACTCTGTTGGGATGTCATTACATATGCAATTATCCACAGAGCCCTTTGAGAAGTGGGGCCTTAACTTTTTAGGCCCAGTTAATCCACCATCCAAGAATAAGGAATACATCCTTGTGTGCACAGACTATGTCACCAAGTGGGTTGAAGTTATCACCCTGAAACATGAAAGAGATATAAAAATAACCGTTTTCCTTTACTCCAAGTTCTTCACCAGGTTCAGTGTACCCTAGGAAATAAATACACACCAAGGACCACAATTCACATCAGAGATTATTTATGCATTGGTTAAGGAATATGAGATTTGTCATCGGAAATCCACTCCTTATCATCCTCGAGCGAATGGATAGGTAGAAATTACCAATAGAGAAATTGAGAACATTCTTACCAAGACAGTTGCCTTCATAAGCATGATTGGGTCACACGACTTTCTAAAGTTTTATAGGCCTATTACACAACATGGAAGACCACCACTGGTCTAACCCCTTATGAACTCATCTATGGTAATTAGATAGTTCTCCCCATCAAATTTGAGATCAAGACTCTTTGCACTGCACTTCAGATGGGCATGAGTCTTTCTAATGCACAGAATGAACACATTTCTCAACTCCACTCTTTAGATGAACTACGTAATGAATAAATTTTCCATACCAAGGTTGTTCAAAAATAGTGTGCTCAATGGAATGATCATCACATTCAACAATGATCCTTTCAGTCTGGTGATTGGGCACTCTCGTACAACTCCCGCTTCCAAGACTTCAAAGGCAAGTTTCCAACATGATGACTGGGACCTTATGAGATCTAGAAGGTATATGATAATGGCATTGTCTATCTCTGTATAGTAGAATCCAAGCGATGAACTCTCCTTGCCAATGGTCACTGCTTGAAATTATACAAAAAGACTCTTTCCAAATAATCTTTCTTCTTAAATGTGGAAAACGAACTTACTATGGTTCCCATTGGCCTCATTTGGTAGTGATATATAAGATCCAACAATGAAAACCTCCGGGCATTTTTGGCCAGTTAGCCTTTGAAAACTGGTCTTTAACGGATGTTAACTGCTAAATAATCTTAAGGGTGAAAATTGGGTTACCAACACCTCTAGGCAATGGTAGGATGAAAATCGGGTCATCGATGGTCTATTATCGACAAAAAAAAATGAATAAGACGAAAAAGAAAAAAGAAAAAAAGAAACAGAAATAAAGAAATAATAGACAAGTACCAAAACACAAGCAAGTAGGGGTGCAACTCTTTCCTATTGCCACTCTTCCAGGAACCACCTTCTGACTTCCTTCCTATCTTCTTTTTGCCAGGACCTTTGTCGCTCTCACCTTTTTTGGTCTCTCATCTATGGGTGGGCCCTTTTTGGTGTAGAGGTGGTAGGGAAACAAAGTGAACACAACCCTATTAATCCTTCTCCTTAAAAAGACCAACTTCCTCAACCTAGTACAAGGGAATCCAACAAAAAACTAGGGCATCCAATGTCACTCCACTTAAGTTTATTCGACTCCTTTGATGGTACAAATCAACTCACAAACATCTCCATAGTGTAGTGTTTCTCTTGCATGCTAAGGATCCAATGATCTCTTTAGCCTTCTACTCACTTGGTGTGCACAAACAAACCCTTTGATTCTAGGGAGTGGAAAGGGTTCCAAATATCACAAAAAATTTCATCTTGATCAATTTAATTGATCTCAAAGTCCATTATAGCCCTTAAGGTTCTCTTAGGCCTTGACTAGTCCTGACTAGTAGCCCTATGCACGAGTTGTTCAAAGGATAAAACTTATAACTTCCAAAGGATAAAGAAAACCAATTACAGTTTCAAGTACCCTTTTTGAAGATACTTCAAACCCTAAAGTCACATACTCCAACTCTACTAACTGACCTCTTAACACTCTACAAATCTATAAGACCTAATAGGCCTAATTGGACCCCTTATGTGAGGAAGTCTTCATCAGTCAGATAATAGGAATATGTCAATGCTTGGAAAATGTTTAGGGATGTCTAAGAACACATAATCCACCATTAGATTGAATCATCCACTCCCCAATTTCTTATGCACACTCAATCTCTCAAAATAGTGACCAAGCACATGGGAATGCTTGACCTAGGGCTTTGGTGTAAAAAATGGTCCTGACACTTCCCAGCCTCCAACCTCTGGAATCCTAGGGTAAATTTCCCTAACTTTCAATCCCCAAATGGTTGATGAGATCCACTGGTGGAATTTCAAGCTAGGGCCATTTTCATGCTCAACCCTTATTAGGCAGTCTAGTTAGGCGCCTGCCAGAGTTTTGCTTATAAATTACTTGAATGGATTCCTCAAGATCCCAAACAAACTTTATTAAAGAGCTACTTCACAGATCTTCCTAACTATGCTAAATACTAAGGATCTAATGATCTCTTTAGCCTTTTACTCACTTGGTGTGCAAAAATGAACCTTTTTCTTCTAGGGAGTGGAAAGAGTTCCAAATATCACAAAAAAGTTTCATCTTGATCAATTTAATTGATCCCAAAGTCCTTTATAGCCCCTAAGGTGCTCTTAGGACTTATATACCAGTCCTGGCTAGTAGCCCTATGCACGAGGTTTTCAAATAATAAAACTTGTAACTTCCAAAGGATCAAGAAAAATAACTGCAGTTTCGAGTACCCTTTTGGAAGATACTTCAAACCCCAAAGTCAGAGACTCCGACTCTACTATCTGACATTTGAACCCTCTACAAGTCTATAAGGCCTAATAGGCCTAATTAGACCCCTTAAGTGAGGAATTCTTCACCATTCAGATCAAAGGGATAGGCCAATGCTTGGAAAAGGTTGAGGGATGTCTAAAGACACATAATCCACCATTATATTGAATCATTCACTCCCTAAGTTCTTCTTCACACTCAATCTCTTAAAATAGTGACCAAGCACATGGGAATGATTGGCCTAAGCCTTTGGTGTAAAAATAGGTCCTAACACTTCCCAGCCTCCAACCTCTAGAATCCTAGGGTACATTTTCCTAACTTTAAATCCCCAAATGGCCATTGAGATCCACTAATAGAATTTCAAGTTAGGGCTATTTTTGTGCTCAACCCTTATTATGTAGTCTACTCAGGCGCCTGGTAGAGTTTTGCTTATAAATTCCTTGAATGGATTCCTCAGGGTCCCAAAAAAAATTTATTAAAGAGATACTTCCCAAATATTCCTAACTAGGCCAAATACTTATATCCTCCAATCAGATTAATTAGTTAAAAACCCATGAAAAGTCGTAGGAATATAGGAAACCAAAAAAAAGTCTTATTTCATCAAACACCAAATTTGTCATGCATCTACATCTCATTTTAAATTCGTTAAAACATGTATAATTAGGCCTCAAAAAACATCCCTAACTGATTTTATAACTTATTTGACCATTGGAGGAGTTGGGAGACCGAAAATAAGAAATTACAACTTTTCTTGCAAAATGCAACTTTTGCAACTTTACATCTTTTTGAGCAACTTTTGTTCCCAATGAATTTTATTCATCCTAAGACAACTAATAGGTTCCAAATTAACCCAAAGGACATTATACCACACAAAAACATAGCCTATTCTAATTTTAATCCTTTGACCAAGTTTGACCAAGTGGCTGATAAGAGTTGCCTACTTGTCAACTGGTCTTACAATGGATCTTATTACAAAGAGATGGTCCAAAGGACCCTAACCAAATTAAAAGAACCTAAGACATCTTGTGACCTCCTAGGAATGTGAGAGAGCCTTCTAGGGTTCTCCTAGCCACCATTAAGTGTGCAGAAGAACTTGGTCACTATTGTGAGAGATTGAGTGTGCAGAAGAACTTGGTCACTTCTGTTGGTCTCTCTTCTCTTGGTGGGCCCTTTTTCCACATTATTTTGACTTTCCACTTTGCGCTGACATCACCTTCCTATGCAACCATAATAGTATTTTCTATCACATCTTCTACCTCCCTCTTATTTTTATATTTTCCTTAATGATTATACAATCACGTGACATTGCATCCGCTTTACCTTGCGTCCTATCCTTCAGGATGTCACTCATAATGCGACACGTCTAAGATTTCTGTGGGATCTCTCACTTCCTATGGTCCACGTCCTTCACCACCTCCATGTTTTCATCCCTTCCTAACTGTGATGAATCTTTGTACTCCTCCATGGTGGTTGCATCCTTGATGTTCTGCTAGTAGTACCTAGTGGCCAAGTGATCCTTTCCTTACTCTACAATCACTTCCTCCACACATGGAACTCTTATGGTATTAACGAGTTTGTTTTAATTTTTTTATATATTTATCAATTGTTTTTATTTATTTTGTATATGGTGACATTCCCATGGACATTCTTTATGCTTAGCTGGGGGGGAGTAGAAGTCTTCACCTTGCTTAGTCATAATTGTTGAGGTAATAATTAGTAACATTTTATATGTTTTTAGTTATGATACACCATCTTATGCCATTACTTCACATTATTTCCCATAACTTCTTGATTTTACCACCTACCCTAGATACTATTTTGGTAAAACCATATCATCATCTGCAAAAATCACCATCATAATCCTTTGCTTTTCTCTCTATTCTCTCTGGTTTTCTACCATCTCTAGCACACTCATGGCTGGAGATAGGCAACCCCTTTATGAACCCATCTCCATAAGGAAAGTAAAAAGTGCAAAGAAATCTTATGAATAATTCAAGAAGGTTAGATGGGATGTATATTTCAAATGGCTATGTGGGTTTCATGAAGATGTTGTGCTATATTTTTCAGATAACTTCAAAAATAATGAAGTGACAATACATGGTTTGACATTTCCTATTATAGTGGAAACTATTGCCGAAGTCACTGGATTATTTTTGGTTGGGGAAGATTGTTTTCCCAGTGCAGCCAAATGGGTGAAACACTTGAAACCCATTCATACAAAGTTCTTTTATAGAGGGGAATATGTCAACATGGTGCACATACATGGGATTCGACCAGACTCTCTTCCTATACCTTGGCAGGATGTGGCCACATTCATTATCAAATACATCACTTGTGAGGGGAGGTATGTCTTTATTTTTACCAACCATTTCAGATTGATGTTGCAATTTAGGAGAGGTTTAGTAGTGAATTTCCCCTATTTATTGCACCAAATTTTGCAACAAATGAGTAAAAATGTCCAGAAATGAAAACTTCACGCCCTGGCTCATCATGGGTTTATTAATTTACTAGTAAAAAAATAAATAGTCTCTTTCTCCCCCCAAGGATTGGGATTTATTTGTGGAGAAACATAAGGATACAACTTCAGAGGAATCGAAGGGGAAAAACTCTCTTTGTTCCATCTGATGAAGAGACCCTTTATGAGAAAAAAACAAAAATTGATGAGGAGATACCCTAGAGAACCATTGCCAAACACAATTTGAATCTAATAAAACCCCAACACCACCAAAAAGAAAGAATTTTCCAAGTGTTAAGGTAACAAGAAGCACTAATCAAACTACCCAGAGAAGCCCTCAATGTTCCATATTTGTAAACCCATAAGAAAAAGGCATGCCTCTACACTAATACATTTGGTGCCAAATTTTGATAGAAAACCGTCGCAAAAATAAGTCAGAGTTTTTGCATCGTTAAGTACAAAGGCCAAGGAAGTCATCACCATTGCGATAGTCAAGGTGTCATAAATGGTTTCTCTTCCATTGTTAAATGAGTACTCATTTTTTATGCCACATTTCATTAGGACACTGACTGGTTGTCGCAATAGCGACACGTGTTGTGTTAACATTTTTGACAGGGATGCCATCACGAGTAAAAAATCCCCATTGGTGCATCCTGGAAGTCTGACGACATTGTTGTCAGAATTCTAACACCAAATTGGACAAAATATTTGAGGGCTCAAGAGACCAAAATAATTGGTCCTTGTCTTTGGTCCATGTGATTGCCAAATTTTTTAACCTTTGATTAGCTCATCAAATGCGGGGGTCTGGAGGAGTTTAATAGATCACATTTTTATAGTAATGTATATTATTTTAGTTGAGGTTGCACAAATTTATCTATTTTGCATACTTATGGACTTCGAGGACATCCATAAAGAAGCATCGCCTCCTGTGACCTGCATTACAAGTTCTAATAGAGCTGTATATTTTCTAAGATGGTCTTAAGTGTCAACTAGAAAAAACACATTCAAAATAGTGAACTAATTGCAGTGGGGGATTTGAAGAATCTGACAGTAAAAAGCCTTGAATATTGATGACTTGAGTTTGAGATTTTGATCTCCTAATAGGTAATAAAATCCCCTAAAATAATCTATCAGGCAACAATAGGTGCACTAGGTGTGAACTATAAGTGTGCAATGCATTCGAGTCTAACTTGATGCAATCATTTATCAACCTTTGATAATGATAATGTTGGAAATTGGCCCATTTAGAATTGCATAGAGGTTTTCATTTATGGAAACAATACTCATTTTAATGGTTGCTTGGAGTATGACACAGTTTTGGATATTCAGTTTTGTAAAAATGACTAAGTCCATAATGCATTTTACAAGGTACAATCACACAGTTTTGGTCAGCGAAACTGTAGATGGTGATCTAAGTCATGCGAGCTTAGAGGAGGGTATTTTGGGATATATTAGACCTTAAGTTAAGGTCACTTTTATTTTTGAGTTGATCTCTGAGAGTTACAGAATGTTGAAGACATGTGAAGATAATACAGCAATCATATAGAGCAGTTGAATGGTCGCGGTGTTTAAGGGAGTAATTTGAGGTATCCAGAAGTGTTAAGTTAGATTTAAATTGATTACTACCCCACTTTTGTTAATGTATGATCTCCAACTATGGATTTGATATTTGGTTAAGTATTGGACACGTTTTGTGGTGTTCTTGAGAGCTGACTGGAAGAATACTTTTGAGATCGAGTATATAAGTAGAGTTTTTTTATGATGCAAAGAAGTGTATGGATTTCATAGATGTGTTGTGATGTTAGGATCAAATAGAAGTTGATGCAAGCTATAATTGGGACTACTTAAGCATAACAGATGCTTGTATTGCTCATTTTGTTAAATCATTGTATCAGACTAGATTTTCTTTGTAAGAGCAGTGTGTTCATTGTATACCCCTAACAGGGTTTTCTATCCCTCAACAGGGAAACGTACTAAATGTAATATTTAGAACCTAAAAGGGCTAGGTCTCCTAATAGGGACATTATAATCCTAGTGCATTATTTGTGAGTATCAGCTCCACCAGGGTTTTCCCTTGTCCAGGGTTTCCTCATGAACAAATCATGGTGTTGTGAGTTGTTTACTTTATGTGTATGTTCTTTTCATTTTGGTTATTGCATGGTTGAGTTTTAATTGGTTAAATAAGTTTACAAAGTGTTGTAATATTGATTCACCACCCCTCTCAATATTACCTACTCCTAACAATTGGTATCAGAGCTTGTGACCCTTGGAGAGAAAGCCTAACAACTTAAGGGAGATCCAAATGGATTCAATTTTAGAAGAGAACTTTGAAGTAACACTTGAAGACCTTGATAAGGCTAAAGCCAGAAATTCTGATTTGAAATTTTAATTGAGAAGAGAAGAAGGTTTTTTCAAGAAGCTTAAGGAACAACTCAAACTTTCTAGGAACCAAAGACAAGACCTTATGGAAAAGATAAAAGAGGAATCTGATAATGATTCATCTGATCAGATCAAGCAGCTTGAACAGGAAAAAGAAGCATTGAAGAAGGAAAATGAAAACTACTTATATTCAAATGGCTAATTAAATTCAACAAGAGAAACATGAAAAACCCAAAATTGAAGAGATCTTAAAGAATGCAAATGTTCAGATGGGAAAGATGTAGGTTTAACTTGATGACTATAGAATCAAGTATCATGAATTAGAGAAATACAATCAAATCAGTAAAGGAGAACTTGTTGAGGCCAAGAATCGCATTGAAAAACTTCATGCAAGTAGTGACAAGATTGATGAATAGAGAGAAAGATAGAAGCCTAAAGGTGACATGATAGGAGTTGGATTTGATAAAGTTGAAGGTTCTAAATATCAAGAAAATAAATCTAAAGAAAAGACAAATGTTGAAAGACCTACTGAAGAAGAATCTAGAGAGCAGAGTAGACCTTTCAAAGGTAGATGTTTTGGATGCAACAAAATTGGTTACATGAAGAGTGATTGCAAAGGTAAAGTTCCTTATAAGCCCTTTTCTGGTTATTGTATCAATTTCTATGAATATAGACACAAGAAGATAGAATGTAGAAAACCTTATCAATATGACACTAAACAAGACTATATCAAAGAGGACATAGAAACCAAGGTTACATGTTACAAATGCAACAACTTTGGATACTTTGTAAGAAACTGCAGGTTATAGGTTAATCAGACAGATCACCTCCTACATGCTTCAAGTGTAACAATCAAGGACATACGGAAATATTTTGCAGGTATAATGGTGCTACAGGAAACAAAAGACCACCACCTATTGTTATAAATAAAAATGTTGGTGATGTTGTAAAAAGTATGGCAGAATACATGGAAGAGTTTGACAAACAATTTGTGAAAAAGAGTGGTAAAGTTTGGAAAGCGAAGGAACAGAGTGAGCCTAAAGTTCAGGCAGATTTGATAGATTCTAGTGAACCCTTTCCTGATGTTGTTACATAAACCTAGATGGCCAAGAATTGCCTTAGGGGGAGCTTTGGAGAAATATAACAAAAAAACATCTAGGCCCTGTTTATGAGAAATTACCTTTTGCAAATTTATGGAGAGAATATATGTTTGATTTGAAATGTCTATCTGAGATTGCATAGCTATACACCCTATATCTTGTGATCGCTAGATTAATGATCGACTAGATCATTGTAGAGTTAATTTTATTGGGAAATGTGTCAATTATTTCATGGAAAAGTATAAATCTACTCATTTGAACATATCTAATCACTATTAGAAGCAAATTTGAAGGAGATCAGTAAAACAAGCAGGAAAACCATGGAACTTTGCAATTCACTGAGTGTGAATTCATAGATTCATCAAAGAAGAGGTATTTTTTATTATTTTCAAGCTTTGATTATGGATACTCCATTTTCTTATGTCAATGAAAAACCTAGCTACAAGTTTAAGAAACATCTATGTAAATCCACTAAAGATGATCCTGAAGGCACATTTTGACAAACACCCTATGACGTTCTACATGTTGAGGATATTAGGGAATACATACATTGTAAATATGAGTCTCTGGGAGACTTTGAGATCTATAAGGAGATGAAGGATATGATCAAGGAAGATGGAAAATGGAAGGATGAGTTTTCTCATCTAGAGAATCTCAACATTATATGAATGACAAAACTCTATGAGTTCAACAAAGAAGAATGGATTAAGATTGTCTTGAGTAGAGTCCATGATCAGTTGTTCTAGATCGGAGATCGGCCTATGAAGATATGTAGCGAGTTGATTCATGACATAACAGGTTTGGACAATTCTGACATTATCCTTGTTGTGAATAAAAACACAAATAAGCAAGTGGAAACCCTAACTCATTCTAGATGCAATAAGAGGGCGATGACAATAGTCGACATATTTCAGAAAGATCTGAGATTGGTTTCAATGGTTTTGGGTTACAAAATCCACTATATGAGGTGACCTGATTCGGTATCAGCTGGAGTTATTATGATGACATATAGAATGGTGAAAGAAAATGTCAAATACAACCTTTGTGAAGTACTTGCACAACATTTAATGGAAAATGTAAAGCAGAAAAAGTGAGATAAGTCAAAATAATTCAGGTTTGGGTCATTGTTAATACACATGTATATCAACATTGTACATAAATTCCCTGGAATGCACCCTAGAGCATCAAAGGATAATGAACCTACTGGTATACAAGTCTCTAACAACTATAGGAGACAAAATAGTACTTGGGTTGATGTAGAACTATTTGGTATGATCAAGGTTCGACAAAGACAGATGAAAGAAAGAGTGAGGTTACCTAAGGAGATGGTAGAAAAGTATAAGGATACAATATGTTTCATGGTTGAAACTGATTGTGTGTGTTTCCAGGCAGTAGAACCAAGGATGAAACAGTGGTACCTTATGGGGTATGAAGTTAGCTCTAAGCCTTAACAATGCAAGTACAACATGTACTATCCTTAGAGATTGATCCATCCGAAGAAAGATGGGGGACATATAAAGAGAAATCTTCTAAGATAAGAGAAGAACAAACTAAAGTGGCAAGGAAGAGAAAATTATAAAAAGTTGTAGATGATATAGAGAAAAATGTTGGTATTACTATGGAGAAAATGAAGGAGATAAGGAAAAAGATGGCTGAGAGTGCTTCTGGATTGGCGAGCACTACTTCTGCAGCCTTGTTATCATTTTAGTTCACACTAAATTGATAAACTGACAAGTGTTTTCTATTCAAGTTTGAATTTTAGAGTTGTTGTTTTAAAATTGCAGAATGGTAAAGGATTCAGAGAAAGAAAGTACATGTTCAACATTACAATTGAAAACATCAGAACATCACATTAAGGTACACTTATTTCAGATTTTTGAACAAAGCACTATACAGATTTTTTAGCATAACAGATAATGAAAGATATGCTTGCATTTCAGACATGAAAGTACAAATTTAAATTAACCACACAAGCAGTGGTTGCTCTTAAAAACATAAATGAAAAGTACTTTTCAAAGATGTACAATGAGAAATTCATATGACGCCACACATCTCGTGGCAGTAGGTTAATGCAGGCATGCATTTCAGTTTCTTAAATTGAATGCAGAAATCAAATGCAAGAACTAAAGGGCAATTTACATTTCTGTAAATGTAAAAAAGGAGAAAAGAAAGATAGGTTAGGCCCCCCATTGCCTGGTGTTTCGTGGAGAGTTGAACACTGCTGCATCTTTGGTCCCACATCCTAAAGTATTCCAAGTCATCCTGCAAAATAAGAGTGATAAAATGGGTCAGTTCATACGAACTGAGCAATGGAGAAGGATTAAACTATCTTCTAGTTATCTACTTGATTGCATTTACAGAAATGTAAAACAGAAAGCAAATCATAAAACTACTGGAAGGAATGATCACATCACAGTAAAACACTTTATTTCCTAACATTGTTTTCTTCATGTGTAGATAGGTACGAAGGTTAAGTAGGTCGTTGAAAGGACGTGCATACATTTCACGCCTGAAACTTTCCGACTGAAGCTATGGAGAGGCAAAGACATAAGGATCGGAGGACTTGAGGAGGCTATTGAGGGGGCATGCATAAGTTTCAGACATGGGACCTTCTGGCCAAATCATGGAGCTACAGTGCTACAAGATCGTGTTCATTTCCTTCTAAGGTTTTAGGATTGTCATAAATTTCAGACGAGGTATTTACCAAGTTAGACAAAAAATTTTATGAAGCAATCAACAGTGTTATGAGAATGACAAAATATCATAAGTTTCCTTATACGCAAATGTTGTCATTAAAATGTACATGTAGACAAGGATATTGTTTATTCTATGGATAGTGTTCATTTTCTGAATATATATTAAAGTTCAAGTGCAAGATCAATGGAATCTGTTTATGGGTGTCACAAGCCCGTGCTCGAACCCCACAAATAGATTGCATTGATTTTAAAAATGGAATAGGTACTGTAAATTTGATATATATATTTGAAGCATGCATTATTAAAAGAGATATATGGCAAGGAGTAAATGAAATATTGAACAAGTATAAAGGAAAATCAAGGTATATTTGGAGGCATTGTTAATGAAAGAACATCAGAGTAATCCTAGAAGTCAAGGTTGTGTGATTCACTATGATGTTCTTGGGCATAAATTTCAAATTATTTTGTACTTCTGAGTTATTTATGAACTGGAAGGCAGAAAATATGGACAGTTATCACTGCTGAACTAAAAATAAGTCTAGACAAATAAAGGGAACCGGATTCTATTTGTACAAAAGAGCCAAACAAAGAATTATTCCTAAAGATATTATTCGCTAATTGGCTCCTTTGTTTATACGTAAAATTATAACAAATAGATTTGAAGTGAGAATGAGAAATATTTTTAGTACTCTTCATATATTTTGGTCCATTGATTTTACATGTGCTGTCAGTAAACAATTTCATACTTGAACAGCTAAGGCAGTTATAGTGTGTAGTTGAATTCAAAATTTCATATATATTGACAGTTCACCGGGAAAATAATAATTTGTACAAACTAGTCTAATTTCTATATTCAGAATCCAAGATTATTTATCATTTATGGTAATACCTTGATCAACACAAGTTCAGTATGTGTTACAATTTATTTCTTTTATAGAAAAGCGAAATGCCAGTCAAAGCCCGAGTTGAAAATGTTAGAGTTAAAAGGGTATTTTCACTTATTAATTAAATCATTATTGATTTAATTATTAAGTCACTTTTCACTTATTAATTAAATCATTAGTTGATTTAATTATTAATTCCCTTTTATCTCTATTTCACTTAAGCTAAACTTTAGGCATGCAATAATTGATTCTTTTATTAATTATTCATGCAACCTTGGTTTCTTCACCCATCTCAGGGTTTTTATCTCCTTTATAAGGATTGATCACTTTGTAATTCTGTAATCTTTTTGGTAATTCCATTCCATTTTTATTGAATCAATTGAGGATGTTTCCTCTTTCACAGCTTTGTTGTTTTTGGCCTCCATAGCTTTTGCTTCTGTTTTTCTGTGACAGGTGTTTGCATGCAGGCGATTCTTGGGAGCTGTAAGGTTGATAGTTTTTCATCAACTCCTATATGGTATCAGAGCTCCACCCTTTCATGCCCCTGTTCTCTTCATGAGAGATTGGCCTTGTTCTTAAAATCTATGTTTTCAAGAGGTTTTTGTCTTAGATTTTCATAAATTTTGGGAGGATTTGTTTTTTGGAGCACTTTGGGAAAAAACCGACATCTGGGTTATGTCTGGAAGGCCCAAGAAACCCAATTTTCATATAAGGCATGTCCAATTTGGACACAATTGAAATTTGGGTGCTATTTTTTGCATGCACGACCCTTGGCACATTTTACAAGGCAAAAGTCCATCTCGATTTCTGTGCCACCTCGATTTTCACACCGCCTTGATTTGAATACCACCTCAATTTATGTGCCACCTCAATTTGCATGCCACCTCGATTTGCATGCTACCTCAGTTTTTGTGCCGCTGATGTTAGCAGTCATAGGTCTGACAGCGAGGTTAAATTTGACGGCCATGAAACCATCATACAACTTGTTTTTTTCCCATAATGAGCAGCGTGTGGTGTTTTCGCTCTATCTGGAGCAAACAGAGGCCAATTTTTGACTTCTTTATATCGTCAGAAAGCTCTTTCTGAGCCAGACGCTTTTATGGAGGTTAGATTTTCTGATTTTTCCATCTTGTGGCCTTTTTTGGCAGTCAAAGTCAGAAATCTACTTTGCACTCTAGGAGCCATATTTTGCTCATTCAAACTCCATTTTTTTACTTCCACATGGCGTCAGAAAGTTGGTTCTATTATGTTTCTTCTTGTATGGGTCTCACACCCAGACTTTGCTCCAGGTAGTTTTTATTCAGTTTTTTGCATTTTTGCAATCTGGTGGATATCTTGGATGTTTCAGGTCTTGGGATCATTTTCTGTGCATGGGATGACTCCTTGAGAGTAGTTACATGTGTTTCTTTTTCTTTCAATCATTCCTAGATATTGTATACATTTTTTTCTGTAGCTTTTTTACAAATGCACTGAGATAAAGTGCCATCTTGCATGTTTAGGATCCTGCACGTTTTGTGCCTGATTGTACTCGCATTATTTATAAAGTTCCATGGGGGTTGTTGAACCTTTGTCAAGTGAGTGTTCCTTCCATGACATTAGCCTCATGTGTGTCAGCGACTGATCATCGTTGACACATACTTTATTTCTGCTTGTACGTTCTTCATCATGCAATTTTTCTTGGCAGTCTCTCAATGTATTTGTTATACCTCTCCCTATCAGCATTATGGGGGTATTACTATTGGTTCTTATGTTTCCTTGGTTCGATGGAGTGAGCTATGTATTCATTATTTGTCCCTATGTACTAGGCGGATGCAGTGGCTGGTACCTATGCATTTCGGTGAGATGGATCATTTACCATATGAACACTCCTCTTTTGTTCCTATTTTGGAGGCTTCAGACTTGGCTTTTTTGCCATCTGTATCATTGATTTTCGATGTTTGCCTTGTTTTCCATCCAGATTCGAGTAGTTTCATTTGAGGGCACTCATACAGAGTAGTTATTTGACAATGTTTTGCAGCTTCATGCCTCAGAGGTGTTCTACATATTCTTTCTTTGTTCCTATTTTCTGGGACATTCTCTACTTTGGAGGCTTCTTCAGTCCTTCACTAGACTTCATCTCTTTTTGGAGAGGGGTTTTTCCCACTGGGTTTTCCCCTTTTCTCCTCTTTACAGAGATTTTTTGTACTTGGGTACCTCATCAGGCCATGTTGCTGGGACCCATCTTTCCTGCTTTCAGTAGTTGTTTTAGGGTTTTTTAGCTTCTCCCTAAGTTTATCTTAAGGGGGGGTGTTAGAATTAAAAAGGTATTTTCACTTATTAATTAAATCATTATTGATTTAATTATTAAGTCCCTTTTATCTCTATTTCACTTAAGCTAAACTTTAGGCATGCAATAATTGATTCTTTTATTAATTATTCATGCAACCTTGGTTTCTTCACCCAACCTTGGTTTCTTCACCCATCTCAGGGTTTTAATCTCCTTTATAAGGATTGATCACTTTGTAATTATGTAATCTTTTTGGTAATTCCATTCCATTTTTATTGAATCAATTGAGGATGTTTCCTCTTTCACAGATCTGTTGTTTTTGGCCTTCATAGCTTTTGCTTCTCTCTTTCTGTGACAGGTGTTTGCATGCAGGTGATTCTTGGAAGCTGTAAGGTTGATAGTTTTCCATCAAATCCAATAGAAAAAATTGAAGAATGAATAACAGTAAATATTCAAGCAACAAGGAGAAATCAACATGCATTTTGGTTCAACAGGGTACGTGAAATTAGATACAAAAGGGAGAATGATTTGTGGAACTGTTCATAGT
>MU228479.1:1650022-1662795 GCA_018584345.1 Thuja plicata
ATGAATAACAGTAAATATTCAAGCAACAAGGAGAAATCAACATGCATTTTGGTTCAACAGGGTACGTGAAATTAGATACAAAAGGGAGAATGATTTGTGGAACTGTTCATAGTTGGAAGGTTGAGCTATATGATTCTCATGCAAAGATTATGCAAATTTAACAACAAACTACTGTGACTTTTTTAAAATAAAGAAAATAAAAAGGACAAAGGAACTATGAAGGAACTTGTTGTTTGTCATGAAGACCGAGTTCAAACGAAAGTGTAGGCCGTGGATAGCATATAGATAAGCCGTGTACAAGCAGGTTTGCATATCATATAACAAGCCCATTAAGTCATAAAGCTCATCAAACAATTAGGCTCTGCTCAGCAAGTAAAAAAATGCTATGAAGTTCCAGCCAAGCCGTAATATACAGTCAAGTTCGTCAACAAATGCCAGAGATTAAGTGCTAAAACAAGATCAATTAATTTCAGGTTGAGTACCTAGAAGAATGCACAAAGGACTTACAGTTTCACATTCAGAGAGTCAGTGGTGAACACGTATAGAAGCCATGAGTTCTCCGACATAAGGAAAATCAAGTTTCTTTCAGATATGTCAAGTTTCAAGCACTTAGATACGGAGTTCTTTCAAACTATTAGGCCTGTGTTTCATAGCCATATGCCAAGTCAAAGCCATGAATTCATAAATGAAGCAGAAGCAAATGAAAAACCAGAGAGTTCTTGTAGTTGGCGGCAACATGAAACCCTAAAGACCTCTTCCATAAGATGCGAAAATGCCAAAATGAAGATACAATGGAGATGAAATAAAAACCCTTTGCAAAAATTTGATAAAACTTGGAGTCCGAGACGCCCTGAAATGTATAGCAGAATACAGATGCCTCTCAGCATGCCACAATATCCCAGTCACATGGCTTTGTATTTGAAAGCAGAGATATTTGTTTTGAAAGGTCATGTCGACTAGTAGTTTAAATACTTTAGGTTGTATTTTTTGTTTTGTTTATATGTTAGGTTTTAGGTTTTATTTATATCTTTTCTTTTAATTTAAATTCTTTACCATATTATGTAAAGTTAAATAGATAATTTCATTATTTTTTTAACTTCGATAATATTACATTATAATATATATGATAAAGAATTTAAATTTAATTATACATACTATTTTTAATATTAAATAAAGAATAAATTTATACTTAAATATATTAAATAGAATTACATTTAATTCTATTTCTTATGTTGAGTATAAATTTATTATTTATTAAATATTAAATGTAATAAGTATAATTTGGAAAATATAAACAAAACCTTTTATAGAATGTATTAATGAACAAATATATAGGTAAAGTGGTTTTCGAGATCATCATTCTGATAAAGGAGGAGCTCTTCAGTTATGTTCAGTTCTGGAGGCAGTTTAGGGACAGTTTGAGCATCTTTGAGTGCATTTTTGAGTTCTTCATTGATTATTGATAGATGAGAGGCCTTTTGGAGCAGTTTACTATCAGTTTCTAGCAGTTATACTCATGTTTTGACAGGATTTTCCTTCATATCCGACCCCCACCAAATATGCATGATTTTTGGGGATGTGGAGCAGTTTTGAGGGGATTTTGAGTTGCAGTCCAATTACACGTGACTTGAGGGAGTTCAAGCGCCACTTTGACTTTATTTTTGGACAGTTTGACTCCTCATTTTGGAGGGTTTTCTCATGCATACGAGTTAGGGTTAAGGAGGCTCTATTTATCTTATTTTGACCTCATTTTTTAGAGGGTCTTCTTTTGGCTCACCTGTTTTGCATATCGCAGACTTGAGAGGAATTTGTAAGGCACTTTGTAGCAGAGATTTTTTCCAGCATTGATATATAGAGATAGTCGTTCCTTCCCATTTGTTTTGAAGTGTAATACTATGAGTTTATTTGGTTTGATGTTGTGTTAGCCCTTCATCTAAGCTGCATTCCTTATTACATTTTCGAATCTTAATACTTGCTATTACAGGTCTTTTGTTTGTGTCCTAATTTTTGCAAAAAATTGGTGAAGTATTACTTCCCTATCAAAGCAAAAATATTGCAGGTCCTTACATAGAAACACTTTTGTAGTTGCATATTTTTCTGGGTACTGAGAACCATAATTATCTTTAAAGATCTATGCTAGATTAATTTAAGTTACATATCATTTATTGGTGTATCACCCTGTTTAGGTTTAGAGTTCATTATATTATTCCTTTCATCTTTTCTCATACAAATTTGACCACAAGTGATATTCCAAATCCAAGAGGAATCGGCCTAGAATCTAGAGATTCCTTCTCTCTCCCATCAACAAGAACGTTTCCATGTTTCAACAGAATAGCTAGATTCTGCGTCAATCTATAGGCGCAATCCTGATTGACAACAGTTTTTGGCACGCCCGGTGGGACACGAACTGCTCCACAGTTGCTTGATTTACAAGTTTTTATTGTTGTTTTGGTGTAAACAGCAGTATTCCAGCCTTTTAGAAGGCATTTTTTCCAGCACCTGGTGACTCTATTTTGAAATTTTATTACAGATTCAATTGCAGATTTAAGGATTTATCCTGATGAGAAGAACACCTACAAGAGAAAATAGCGAAGGATTTGTTTATCGGGAGCTTCCATCTAATAGAAGAGGTAGCAGATCAGCTAGAAGAAGTAGAGCATCTCAAACTGCAGAAGAATCATCCTCTTTTCTCAGGGGACCTAATTTTTCATTATTCAAAAATCCTATCTTTGAAGATCAAGCTGCCATTTCTGAAGGACACGAGGTAATTATAGAAGATTTCAATTTTCCTGAAGATTTAAGTGCTATTGACAATTCTGGACCAAAATTACTTATCTTTGAGAAGGCTACAAAGGATCAATCTGTTGTTGTAGCATCCACAAGTGGTATTGCTACCCTAAGATTAAAGACTTACCAGAGGAAAGTGATTCATCATACTCAGCCTTCTGTTACACCTGCAGTTTAGCAGCAAGTACCAATAGTACAAATGGATAGAAATCTACCATTTGTGGCTTTCGATGCCGGCAGCCCCTTACAAATTGGTACTCATCATGATATTCTGCCCGCAGCACTTAAAGTTTTGACATATTTTAATGGTGAGGGTCATGTTTCAGCTATTTAACATATTAAGGATGTGGCCACCCTTTGCGGATTACATCAAGTTGTGCATGACGATGTGGCATTAAAACTGCTAGCAGCCTCATTGAAAGGTAAAGCTTTGATTTGGTTTAGAAGTTTGTTTGTTAATTCAATTGCTATGTGGGATTCTTTGGGGACTATTTTGATTATCAAATTGGAAGATAAGTCTGATAATCTCTCACTGGTTGAGTAGTTGACTACAATTAAAAGACATCCAAATGAACATATTTCTGATTTTGATTTTTGTTTTCAGCGAACTTGGGACAAAATTCTAGCATCTGTTAAACCTT
Source organism: Thuja plicata (assembly GCA_018584345.1). NCBI lineage: Eukaryota > Viridiplantae > Streptophyta > Pinopsida > Cupressales > Cupressaceae > Thuja > Thuja plicata. The sequence continues at coordinate 1,653,451 of MU228479.1, forward strand.
CTGATGATTATGCATTTTTATTTTATTTGAAGGCTTTTAATAGTGATATTTCAGTGATGATTTAGTCTATGGGTGGGCGTACTTTGTCAAATGCATTTGACATTATTGTTAGAGCTGAGAATTGCTTGATACAGGCTAGTAAGTTACCTCCTAGGCCTCCAATGCCTTATTTTGTAGAAGTACAGCCAGTTGTACCAGCTATTGTTCCACCAATAGCAGTTGTACCACCTATGCCAGCGTTACCCGCATTTAACATGCAAGTTGCAGTAGAAGAGCACGCTGCTACAACTCCTTTTAGAGAGCTAAAAGAGAAAAATTTGGAATTAAAGGACAAGAATGACAGTATAATGAGAACTTTGCAAACTTATGGCAATGAGATCACAAACTTGAAGAGGCAACAAGGTCAGTACAATAGACCTCCTCAAGCTTCTTATAAGCAGAATAGGCAATTTAATCAAGCATTTGGTTCAAACTAGCCACACCAAGCTAGCCACGCCAAGCTCAAGGTCAACAAAGAAATTAAAATCAGAGGACTAATCAACCTTATAATTATTCAACTCCTAGTACTTCCAAAGAACTGGTAGTTGTTCCTTAGAATAACTATGCACAAGAGGAGGAGTGGTGTAATACTTGTAACGCAAGCCATTTTGGGCTTGATTGTCCTCATGCGCTTGAAGCTAGGAGGCAAGATGTTTTGCAGAGTCAAATAGCTAATGTACAAGGAGATGCTCAGAGTCAACAAGTGCAACCACAAGGTAATCCAGACGTTACTTTAATGTTGATGAGACTGTCTTAGTAGCTAATTTTGATCAAAATCAAGTATGGAGGCCTGTAGCAATAGGCACAAGGTCCAAAACAAAGGCTACAAATGAACAACAACAAGATGATAAGGTACAACATCCTGTTGTTATACCGCAACAACAAATTTTAAAGGGTAAACAACAATAGATTCAAGCTCAAGATGGACCTTCCCAGCTATTACAACCATCAAAACAGATGAATGTTCCAAAACAACAGCAGAAGGTTAGTGTTCAGAGTTTTAATATTGTCGATCACTTAAAGAAGACTCATGTTCCTGTTTCTATTTGGGAAGTTTTAGCACTTCCAGGCCAAAAAGATATGCTACAGGAAGCATTGCAAACTTTTGCACTATCTGATGATGCTTTGAAACAGCAAGATCCTAAAGTTTTAATGGCTGGAAATGAGATTTTAAACCAGAAAACACCCAAGTTGGTAAAACCACCACCTTTTTACATTACTGTTATAATAGAACAGAATTTAGTGCATAATTGTATGATTGATTCAGGGGCTTCTAGCTCGATTATGCCAAAGAAGATTGTAGACCAGCTAGGCCTTAAATATGAACCAATTGAAAGGGGGTTGTTCAACTTGATGGTATAGCAGTAGACACAATTGGAGTTATTAGAAATCCTCATCTAACAATGCATGCTTGTCCTAGTTTTTCAGTACCCATGGATGTCTTTATCATAGACTTACCTCCTAATTTTTCTATATGCTTATCACAAGATTTTACTGCTAAGATTGGAGGGTATTTATCAGCAGATTGGTCACATATGATTTTTCGCACTAGGTATGGTACTAAGGTGACTATTCCTTCTGAACCTATTGCAAAATTCTATATTGAGCCACATATTACTAGTACTGAAAATGGAACAACAACTGTAATTTATGATCAGGAGAAAATTGATGATATCCATGAGTCACAAACGCAAATTGAAAAAATTCTTGACATTTTATTAGATACTTGGGCCGCTGAGAATGTAAAAAATTTTGATGCACAGATTGAAGAACCCAGCCCGGGTAACTATGTTATTCATGAAACTACTGATTTTATGCCAGATGTTATAAAAGGTACAGGTCTGGATTTAGAGCAGCAAACTGGTGTTATCTAGAAATTATTTTTTGATGGATCTCGCAGCAAAGTAAGTGTTGGAGGTGGCTGCATGCTGGTTTCACCAAAAAATCAAAGGTACTATGCTTCTTTCAAATTCACTTTTAGTTGCACAAACAATGTGGCTGAACACGAAGCTCTTGTTAATGGATTAAAGTGGGCAATTAAGAAGGGTATTAGTTGTTTGCAAGTATATGGTGATTCTGAATTGATTGTAAATCAAGTTAGGAATGTTAATTTAGCAAAGAATGATTTATTAAAAAATTATAGACATATTTTTTGGAACTTGATTGAAGGTTTTGAAGCCTTTAATTTACAATCTATTCCTAGAAATCAAAAGAAGCATGCTGATAGGCTTGCAGCTGTGGGAGCCCAATACGATATTCCAACAGGAATCAGTAAAAGTAAGGAAATGAATTATTTTAAAGTTATTTTTAGACATGTTGTCCCTAATAATGCAGATAGTTGGCAGGTTTTTGAATTTGATCAACACATTGTGAATTTTTTGAGAGAAGAGGCTGAGTTTTCACAGAAAAATCAGAAAAAATTGCAGGATCAGTATGAAGAACATATTATCCAGCTAAGGACAAATAAAATGCCTAAAGGTCTTGTGACCTTAGATTCTATGTTTGGTACCAATGATGACTTCAAAAAGGACAAATCCAGCTTACAGATCAAGGAAGAACATTACGAAGAGGTTGCTATTTCACAGGATAAAGTGCTTAAACTTGGCAAGGTATGTACACCTGAAGAATGTCAAACCTTTGTTAATTTATGCAACGATTTTCATGATATAATTGCATGGAATTATTCAGATCTGAAGGGATTTGATCCCAATATTTCTCAGCATACAATAGAATTAGAACTAGGATCTAAACCAGTTAGACAAAAGCAGAGGTCTGTAAATCCCAAATTAGAACCTCTCATGATTAAGGAATTGAATAAGTTAATTGAAAGTAATATCATTTTCCCAATCAAGCATACTTCATGGGTTTCAAATCTAGTTCCTGTTAGAAAAAAGAATGGAGAAATCAGAATTTGCATTGATTTATATGACTTAAATAGGGCTTCATTGAAAGATAGGCATCCTCTGCCTTCAATGGAACAAATCTTGCAGGTGGTTTCAAGTTCAAAATGGTTTTCATTACTGGATGGATTTTTTAGTTACAACCAGATTTTAGTGAAAGAAGAGGACAGGTTTAAAACAACATTCATAACCAAATGGGGAACTATGGCTTATCAAAATATGCCATTTGGTCTATCTAACGCTGGTGCAAATTTCCAAAAAGCCATGGATAAGGCTTTCATAAATCTAATGTATAGGTTTGTGCTGGTTTATTTAGATGACATCACTATTTTCTCTAAAAATTTAGCAGATCACTTTAAACATTTAAGGATAATCTTTGAGAGATGCAGGTAATATGGAATTTCTCTAAATCCTAAGAAGAGCATATTCACTGTTTGTGAAGGTAAACTTTTAGGATTTATTGTTTCAAAAGATGGAATAACTATTGAACCTGAAAGGGTGAGTGGCATTTTAGCCTTGCCACTTCCAGCCCATAAAAAGGGACTCCAAAGCTTTTTAGGGAGAATTAACTTTGTTAGAAGATTCATCCCTAATATTATAAAGTTATTAATGCCACTTACAGCCATGCTTAAGAAGAATATCACTTTCAAATGGACCAAGGAAGGTAAACTCAATTTTGAATTGATTAAGGAAGCTCCAGCTACTGCTCCTACCTTGTTGAATCCAGATTTTTCTAAGGAGTTCATTCTTTATGCATATGAGAATGTAGATAGTATTGCTGCCATGTTAGTCCAGAAAAATGATATAGGTTTTGAGCAGCCAATAGCTTTTTTCAGCCAAGGATTAAAAGATTATGAATTGAATTATACTTTCATTGAGAAACATGTGCTTTCTATGATTAGAAGCCTGAAAAAATTTAGACATATGCTTTCTAACAATAAGATAAATTTGATGGTTGCACATCCTGTTGTCAAGGAGTTTTTACTGAATAAAGATTTCAATACAAAAAGAGCAGGCTGGATCACGAAAGCGATGGAATATGACATTGATATTAAGGTTACCAAGCTGGTAAGGGGTAGAGGTTTATGCAAACAATTGGCTAGAAATGGAGATAATATTCCAAATGATGATACTGAGGTAATTTTGGCTTTACAAGACCCTGACCAGATTTCTGTCCCAAATTTGCAGAATGATTGGGTGAAGGAAATGATTGGTTTCTTGCAAACAGGACACTGTCCTGAAGGTTTGGATAGATCAAAAAGAAGATATTTTAGATTTTAGTCTATACCATATTGTTTATTGGATAATGTGTTGTATAGAAGGGATTATAATGGCGTATTGCTGAGATGTATTAGTAGTGATCAAACTGACAAAGTGTTACAGGAATTCCATGATGGACTAGTAGGTGGGCATTTTGTAGCAAGGACAACAACATTAAAGATTTTGAAGGCTGGATATTTTTGGCCAAATCTATACAAGGATGCTTTGATTTGGGTAAGAAGATGTTTGAAATGTGTTGTTTTCTCAAACAAGCAAAGGTTAGCAGCTTTACCTCTCAGTCCAATTCAAATTGAACAACCTTTTGCTAAGTGGGGTTTAGATTTTATTGGTCCTATAAACCCATCATCAAGTTCAGGTCACAAGTATATATTAACAGCAACAGATTATTTTACCAAGTGGACTGAAGCTGTGGCATTGAAAGATGCCAATGAAACTTCAGTTTTGAATTTTTATGAAGATCTGCTTGCAAGGTTTGGTGCACCTGAATCCATTGTTTCTGACAATGCCTTAGCATTTTTGGGCACCAAAATTTTTGATTAGGCAATTAAAAATAATGTGTATCTTAGTGCCTCATCCAATTATTACCCACACGGTAATGGACAAGCAGAATCAACAAACAAAAATCCAATTCGCATCATCAAGAGGACTATTGAAGACAATCAGCGAGTTTGGAACAACAAGCTGAAACAAGCCTTATGGGCTGATAGGATCACCCCAAAGCGCTCAACAGGTAATTCACCTTATATGCTAGTTTATGGAAGAGAGGCAAGATTGCTAATTTTAGTTGAATTACCAAGTTTGAGCCTGATTAAGGAATTAGACCTGTTGGAACAACAACCTATGGAGGTAAGATTGGCTGAATTAATAGAGTTGGAAGAGTCAAGAAATAGATCTTTTCAGAAGTTAACGAAACATCATGATCAAATGAAGAAGACATTTGATAGAAAAGTTGTTGCAAGAGTCTTAGAAGAAGGTGATTTAGTGCTTAAATGGGATGAGTTGAAGAGCAGATCTGGCAAGCATTCCAAGTTTGATGCCATTTGGAATGGTCCATTTGTGATTACAGGATGCAAGGCTCACAACGCTTTTCAGCTCTCAACTATGGAAGGAGAAGAATTGTCAATCCCAGTTAATGGGATCCATCTCAAATGTTGTTTTTGAGGTGATTTGAACCAGAATAAGTGTTTTGCACATAGATAGTTTTCTTTTAGTTAGTTGCAGTTAGTTGTTAGTTGCAGAAAATGAACATGTTGTTGTAGTACATCATTCCTTATAAGTGAGCGCCCATCATAATAGAGCTGAGTATAACTCAATGCTCTACATGATGGGATACCAATTATTTTTCTAGATATACTTCAGTAGCAGGTTTATTTGCTATTTTTGTTTCCTCTAAGTGCTTCACGCACATGTTTCAGTCTTTTGAAGGCTGCAACTTATACAAGTTCATGGAAAAACTGTTCAAAAATGTATACATCAATCCTAAAGTGAAACAATGGATTTTTCCAAGGTTTCAAATTAGGCATAATGGCCACATTCCAAAATAGGTCATCCATGACCTTTTCTAAAAAGCTTGCAGATTTCAAAAGAGAAGACAAATTTTCCAGGAGAGAGTGCACAATTCAGAAAATTGACACAAATTTGTTTTCTACCTTACGCTAGCTGTTTGCAAATCAATGTTGTCATTAGCATCATCATATCACGGAATTGATATAATAGCCATATAAAGGTGCTAAGGACAGCCAAAGCACAAATTCCCAAGTAGCTAGCATAAGGTATTTAGTTTCGGTTTCAGTTTCAGTTTTCCAGTTGTGCGGCGTGTTTAAGTTTTTAGCATTTTCTAAAGTTTTCTAGAGTTGAGAAGGTTCAGTTTATCAAGGTTCAATACTCTGTGCCCAATGGATTGTATAAGGCAACTGGTCTTTTTTTTTTAGCAGGCAAACACCCCTGAGAGGTCGCCAGAAAATGTTATCATTTTAGTTCACACTAAATTGATAAACTGACAAGTGTTTTCTGTTCAAGTTTGAATTTTAGAGTTGTTGTTTTAAAATTGCAGAATGGTAAAGGATTGAGAGAAAGAAAGTACATGTTCAACATTACAATTCAAAACATCAGAACATCACATTAAGGTACACTTATTTCAGATTTTTGAACAAAGCAGTATACAGATTTTTGAGCTTAACAGATAATGAAAGATATGCTTGCATTTCAGACATGAAAGTACAGCTTTAAATTAACCACACAAGCAGTGGTTGCTCTTAAAAACATAAATGAAAAGTACTTTTCAAAGATGTACAATGAGAAATTCATATGAGGCCACACATCCCGTGCCAGTAGGTTAATGCAGGCATGCATTTCAGTTTCTTAAATTGAATGTAAAAATCAAATGCAAGAACTAAAGGGCAATTTACATTTCTGTAAATGTAAAAAAGGAGAAAAGAAAGATAGGTTAGGCCCCCCATTGCCTGGTGTTTCATGGAGAGTTGAACACTGCTGCATCTTTGGTCCTGCATCCTAAAGTATTCCAAGTCGTCCTGCAAAAGAAGAGTGATAAAATGGGTCAATTCATATGAACTGAGCAATAGAGAAGGATTAAACTATCTTCTAGTTATCTACTTGATTGCATTTACAGAAATGTAAAACATAAAGCAAATCATAAAACTACTAGAAGGAATGATCACATCACAATAAAACACTCTATTTCCTAACATTGTTTGCTTCATGTGCAAATAGGTACGAAGGTTAAGTAGGTCATTGAAAGGACGTGCATACATTTCATGCATGAAAATTTCCAACTGAAGCTATGGAGAGGCGAAGACATGAAGATCGGAGGACTTGAGGAGGCTATTGAGGGGGCATGCATAAGTTTCAGGCATGGGACCTTCTGGCCAAATCATGGAGCTACAGTGCTACAGGATCATGTTCATTTCCTTCTAAGGTTTCAGGATTGTCATAAATTTTAGATGAGGTATTTACCAAGTTAGACAAAAAAATTTATGAAGCAATCAATAGTGTTATGAGAATGAAAAAATATCATAAGTTTCCTTATACGCAAACGCTGTCATTAAAATATACATGTAGACAAGGATATGGTTTATTCTATGGATAGTTTTCATTTGCTGAATATATATTAAAGTTCAAGTGCAACATCAATGGAATCTGTTTATGGGTGTCACGAGCCCGTGCTCGAACCCCACAAATAGATTGCATTGATTTTAAAAATGGAATAGGTGTTGTAAATCTGATATATATATTTGAAGCGTACATTATTAAAAGAGATATATGGCAAGGAGTAAATGAAATACTGAACAAGTATAAAGGAAAATCAAGGTATATTTGGAGGCATTGTTAATGAAAGAACAACAGGAAAGAACAACAGAGTAATCCTAGAAGTCAAGGTTGTGTGATTCACTATGATGTTCCTGGGCATAAATTTCAAATTATTTTGTACTTCTGAGTTATTTCTAAACTGGAAGGCAGAAAATATGGACAACTATCACTGCTGAACTGAAAATAGGTCTAGACAAATAAAGGGAACCAGATTCTATTTGTACAAAAGAGCCAAACAAAGATTTATTCCTAAAGATATTATTTTCTAATTGGCTCCTTTGTTTATACGTAAAATTTATAGCAAATAGATTTGAAGTGAGAATGAGAAATATTTTCAGTACTCTTCATATATTTTGGTCCATTGATTTTACATGTGCTACCAGTAAACAATTTCATACTTGAACAGCTAAGGCAGTTATAGTGTGTAGTTGAATTCAAAATTTCCCATATATTGACAGTTCACCAGGAAAATAATAATTTGTACAAGCTAGTCTAGTGTGTAGTTGAATTCAGAATTTCATATATATTGACAGTTCACCAGGAAAATAATAATTTGTACAAACCAGCCTGATTTCTATATCCATAATCCAAGATTATTTATCATTTATGGTAATACCCTGATCAACACAAGTTCAGTATGTGTTACAATTTATTTCTTTTATAGAAAAGAGAAATGTCAGTCAAAGCCCAAGTTGAAAAAATTGAAGGATGAATAACAGTAAATATTCAGGCAACAAGGAGAAATCAACATGCATTTTGGTTCAACAGGGTACGTGAATTAGATACAAAAGGGAGAATGATTTTTGGAACTATTCATAGTTGGAAGGTTGAGTTGTATGATTCTCATGCAAAGATTATGCAAAGTTAACAACAAACTACTGTGACTTTTTTAAAATAAAGAAAATAAAAAGGACAAAGGAACTATGAAGGAACTTGTTGTTTGTCATGAAGACTGAGTTCAAACAAAAGTGTAGGCCATGGATAGCATACAGATAAGCCGTGTACAAGCAGGTTTGCATATCAAATAACAAGCCCATTAAGTCATAAATCTCATCAAACAATCAGGCTTTGCTCAACAAGTAAACAAATGCTATGAAGTTCCAGCCAAGCTGTAATATACAGTCAAGTTCATCAACAAATGTCAGAGGTTAAGTGCTAAAACAAGATCAATGAATTTTAGGTTGAGTACCCAGAAGAATGCATAGAGGACTTACAGTTTCACCTTGAGAGAGTTAGTGGTGAACACGCATAAAAGCCGTGAGTTCTCCAGCATAAGGTAAATCATGTTTCTTTCAGATATGTCGAGTTTCAAGCACTTAGATACGGAGTTCTTTCAAACTATTAGGCCCGTGTTTCATAGCCATATGCCAAGTCAAAGTCGTGAATTCACAAATGAAGCAGAAGCAAAAGAAAAACCAGAAAGTTCTTGCAGTTGGCGGCAGCATGAAACCCTAAAGACCTCTTCCATAAGATGCAAAAATGCCAAAATGAAGATACAATGGAGATGAAATAAAAACCCTTTGCAAAATTTTGATAAAACTTGGAGTCCGTGATGCCCTAACATGTACAATAGAATACGGATGCCTCTCAGCATGCCACGATAGCCCAGTCACATGGCTTTGTATTTGAAAGCAGATATATTTGTTCTAAAAGGTCATGTCGACTAGTAGATTAAATACTTTAGGTTGTATTTTTTGTTTTGTTTATATGTTAGGTTTTAGGTTTTATTTATATCTTTTCTTTTAATTTAAATTCTTTACCATATTATGTAAAGTTAAATAGATAATTTCATTATCTA
>MU228479.1:1662845-1681798 GCA_018584345.1 Thuja plicata
ACTTAACTTAAATATATTAAATAGAATTACATTTAATTCTATTTCTTATGTTGAGTATAAATTTATTATTTATTAAATATTAAATGTAATAAGTATAATTTGGAAAATATAAACAAAACCTTTTACAGAATGTATTAATGAACAAATATATAGGTAAAGTGGTTTTCGAGATCATCATTCTGATAAAGGAGGAGCTCTTCAGTTATGTTCAGTTCTGGAGGCAGTTTAGGGACAATTCGAGCATCTTTGAGTGCATTTTTGAGTTCTTCATTGATTATTGATAGATGAGAGGCCTTTTGGAGCAGTTTACTATCAGTTTCTAGCAGTTATACTCATGTTTTGATAGGCTTTTCATTCATATCTGACCCCCACCAAATATGCATGATTTTTGGGGATGTGGAGTAGTTTTGAGGGGATTTTGAGTGGCAGTCCAATTACACATGACTTGAGGGAGTTCAAGGGCCACTTTGACTTTATTTTTGGATAGTTTGACTCCTCATTTTGGAGGGTTTTCTCATGTAGATGAGTTAGGGTTAAGGAGGCTTTATTTATCTTATTTTGACCTCATTTTTTAGAGGGTCTTCTTTTGGCTCACTTGTTTTGCATATCGCAGACTTGAGAGAAATTTGTAACGCACTTTTTAGCAAAGATTTTTTCCAGCATTGATATATAGAGATAGCCATTCCTTCCCATTTGTTTTGAAGTGTAATACTGTGAGTTTATTTGCTTTGATGTTGTGTTATCCCTTCATCTAAGCTGCATTCCTTATTACATTTTCAAATCTTGATACTTGCTATTACAGGTCTTTTATTTGTGTCCTAATTTTTGCAGAAAATTGGTGAAGTATTACTTCCCTATCAAAGCAAAAATATTGCAGGTCCTTAGATAGAAACACTTTTGTAGTTGCATGTTTTTCTAGGTACTGAGAGCCATAATTATCTTTAAAGATTTATGCTGGATTAATTTAAGTTACATATCATTTATTGGTGTATCACCATGTTTAGGTTTATAGTTCATTATATTATTCCTTTCATCTTTTCCCATACAAATTTGACCACAAGTGATGTTCCAATTCCAAGAGGAACCAACGTAGAATCTGGAGATTCGTTCTCTCTCCCATCAACGAGAATGTTTCCATGTTTCAACAGGATAGCTAGATTCTGTGTCAAGCTATAGGCGCAATCCTGATTGACAATAAGCCCTTCCACCTCCATAAACTGAAAAGACTACAATTCCACCTCCTATTGTAGTAGATGTACCTAATACTACACCTGAGCCACCCAAAAGGATATCACAGACAAAGATAATAGTAGATATCTCTGCAAAGAGGACAAGGTCCTCCAAACATAATTTGACACCAAAGAAGCAGAGGACTAAAGAAGCAGAAAAGAAGAAAGAAGAAGAAAATAGAGGAAAGACAACTATGGAAACCAGATCTAAAGATACGTGGGAAGAGAATCATTGATCAAGGAAAGCTTAATCAGTTTCCTAAATATTATGAGAGGTATGATGAGAAAGATAGGATTCTTATTGAAGATTTTGTAATAGATCATATGCTTACATTAAAGAAGAATCTAATTGAAATGGAAGGTAGTATTCCCAAGGAATTATAATAAAAAATGGAAATTAGAAAACAATTATCACTAACAGAGGATGAGTGGATAAGGATAAAATATATAAATGATATGCTACCTATTGTATCATATGATGAACATGAGAGAATATTAAAAGAAATAAAACCCCTGTTGAGAATAAAAGATAAACTAATAAAGATAATGGGAAGAAAAATGTGATGAGGTCATAAAGGACACACGCAAAATCTATTAATAAAGTTCTATTAGAAGTTGAGCCTGAAAAATCATTCACGTCCTAAGCACAAGACTACTAAGCCTAAAACTATTCTAAGAGGAGAGTCATCCAAGGTCGCAGAAATAAATCTTGATACATCTAAGGATGCTAAAGATAACAGTCAATTTGTCAGTACAATAAATAAACAAGAATTCTTTGTTGTTGGTGTGCCTCTGTCTTTGGACACTTCATAGGATGAAAGTGACCCTTTTCAAGGGAATGAGGATAATGTTATTAGTATTGATGGAAGTGGTGAAGTGAATGAGATAGAGAAGAAAGTTGACACTGAGAAATAATAGAAAGAGAGTGCAATTGATGCAGTTAAGGAAGTAGAAACTAAAGTTAAAGTTAAGCAAGCTGAAACACATGTATCTATTTATTTATCTTTATTGTTGGAAAGTGGAGATAAAAATCTAAGCACTGATGTAGAAAGCATTGATAAGGATGAGATAATGAAGCTATCTTACATAGCCTTTTCCAAAGCAAAAGAGAGATATGAATAGAAAATAGAAAAAATTCAAGGGTACTGGAAAGGGCAGTTGATACTATCAAAAAAATCCTACCCCTACGTTTCACTTTCCAAGGAAAGGATACAACAAAGAACCTGAACAAAGAATTAGATGACTTTGATAGTCACTTTGAGTATCTAGAGAAGATTGAAGAAGTAAGAGCTGAACAAACATACTTGGCAAAGAAACTTGAGAAAGTATGCAAGTCAATCACATGGGACTTGGGCATACTAAGTAAAGCTATTGTTGAAGCGAAGACTTGTATTGGACATGGAAGGAAGCTATACAATTACTGTATAAATCCCATCAAGCGTCGTGATAATATTGAAGATATTATTTCCAATTATAGAAAGACTCTGGACAAGTTGATACACAGTTATGAGTCCTCACACATTGTCGTAGAGTTTGATAAATAAGTGTCTAGACTGTTGGAAAATTTTGGTGTACTGGAAATAGAGAAAGAGAGAGTGATAGGAAGATTTGGTGTGTTGAATATTTTAATCACTCCTAAACTATCAATTCTTGAAAAACACCTTTCTGACATGGAGAAGGCAGCAAAGGAACTCATTGATAATATGCCTACAGAACTAAAGGGAGCTAAGAATTCATCATTTTCATTGAATGGAATGATCCATGTGGGTAATATTTTGTTTAAGACATGGAATACAGAGGCAAAGATCTTGGAAACCTCTTTCCAAGATATACTTCACATGGTCTGAATTTTGGTGAGCAGTTCTAAAATTTTGTTGTGTATATAATATATTTTTTGTATACCTTTTCCATTGATGTCAAAGGGGGAGTAATATGTATGAAAAATGTAATATGTATAAAGAAGATAATATGTCCTTAGTCAATAGTTTGGTATTGAGCACTTAGTCATTTTTCTCTAAGTGTTGCCATCAATGCCAAAGGGGGATATTGCTGGCAAGTGGCCCATTTAGGATTAAATAGAGGTTTTCATTTATGGGAACACTAATCATTTGCATGGTAGCTTGGAGTACGACATAGTTTTGGATATTTAGTTCTATAAAAATGACTTAGTCTAGAATGTAGTTTACAGGGTACAGTCACAAAGTTTTTGTCAATGAGCACTGTATATAGTGACCTAAGTCATGCGAACTTAGAGAAAGGTATTTTGGGATATAGTAGACCTTCAATTAAGGTCTCTTGTATTCTGGAGTTGATCTCCAAGAGTTACAACATGTTGAAGATATGCAAAGACAATACAACAACGATACAGAGTAGTTGAATGGTTGTGATGTTTAAGGGAGTAATTTGAGGAATCCATAAGTGCCAAGTTGGATTTGGATTGGGTCCTACCCCAATTTTGTTAATGTATGATTTTTGACTATAGATTTGATATTTTGTTAAGTATTAGACACATTTTGTGGTGTTCTTGAGAGCTGACTGGAAGAATATTTTTGAGATCGAGTATATAAGTAGAGTTGTTTTATGATGCGAATAAGTGTGTGGATTGCGTAGATGCATTTTGATGTCAGGATCATAAAGAAGTTTATGTGAGCTATAATTGGGACTAATTAAGCATAGAAGATGCTTGTATTTCTCATTTTGTTAAATCATTATATCAGAACATATTTTCTTTGTAAGAGTAGTGTGCTCATTGTATACCCCTAACAAGGTTTTCTATCCCTTAATAGGGAAATGTACTAAATGTAATATTTAGCTCCTAACAGGGCTATGTATCCTAATAGGGAAACTATACTCCTAGTGCATTATTTATGGGTATCATCCCCACTGGGGTTTTCCCTTGGCCAGGGTTTCCTTGTGAACAAATCATGGTGTTATGAGTTGTTTACTTTATATGTATGTTATTTTCTTTTCATTTATTGCATGGTTGATTTTGAATTGGTTAATTAATTAAGTTTATTAAGTGTTGTAATAATAATTCACCCCCTCTCATTATTACCTAATCCTAATAGATAAATGATTGCATCTAGTTTGGCTTGAATGTATTGCACACCCCTAGTTCATGCCTAGTGCACCTTTTTGTTGCCTAATAGATTATTTTAGGGGCTTTAATACTATTACAAGATCAAAACCTCCAACTCATGTCATCAATATTCAAGCCTTTCTACTATCAAATTCTTCACATCCCCCACCTCAATCAGTTCACCCTTTTGAATGTTTTTTTTCTAGTTGACACTTTAGACCGTGTTAGAAAATATACAGCTCTGTTAAAACTTGTAATGTAGGCCACAAGAGGAGATGCTTCTTTATGGATGTCCTCTAATTCCACAAGGTGTGAGAAATATGGATAGAGATTCGTGCAACCTCAACTAAAATAAGATGTGTTATCATGAAAATATTATCTATTAAATTCCTTCAGCCCCCCACTCATGATGAGCTAATGAAAGGTAAACAAATTTGGCAATTACATGGACAAAAAGACTGGGACCAATTATTTTGGTCTCTTAAGCCCTCAAATCTTTAGTCCTAGCTACTGGGTAAGGCCTAAAAGACTTATATCTACCGATCCTTGAGAATAATCATCACCTTGCCTTTATGTACACTAAGTGGGATCCTCACCAAAGGGGCTTCTAGTTCCCGCATACAAAACTCATTTATCCTATGTTGACTTACATCTTATTTGAATATCAATCATAATCAAATTCACCTATTAGGCCTACTTCCTGCAAAAATTCTCATGAATGTTACACCGTTAAAAATATACATCTTTCCACTCCTCCAATGTCCTTATATGTTTCCTTCTCATACACAATCATTAGTAATATCCATACTCATGGTTACAATACAATATCACCAAACAAATTACAAGAATATAAACTTAATTTAGTCAAATTACCTAGCTTCAAATATAGCCAAACCGCTCGCAGATGACTTCTTCTGGCAATGTTGTTGTTGTGAGCGTTCTCCTGCAACTCTAGTATGCCTCAAATTTTTGCATTGGAATTCATGATAGCAACATTGAAATGTTGTTTCCTTTTCACTGGGCTATAACATAGAAATATATATTTGCATTTGTTTATGGTGGGTAAATTTTGGTCTTAATGCCTGATCTATCAATGCTGCTACATGTGTTTGTATATCACTATCTTTTCTTTGTGATCATGTGTTCTTATTCTTTGATGTTATTTTTGTTGCATCTCTAGTGTAGTGTCTCCTTTAGATCATACCGGCTTATTGTTGATCACAACAAATGACCACTGCCTTAACCATTTCCTGTCGATGTTAAAAAGAATGAAACAAAAGGTTTCATGCCTGCTAAGTGCAAGTCCCTATAATGTCTCATTTGCATTTGAACATTTTGGTGTTACGATTATATTTTTAGATAGAATGAAATAAAAGGTTTCATGTATGTTGATTGCATTTTCCTTTAATATTTATCGACTCTTCTGCATTTAATATGTCTTAGGGTTATGATGCAACTGCCTATTTTTCTTTCCTCTGAACTGTCACGACATGATTGTTGCATTTATATTATTTGATACCTTGGTATTCTCATATATTGCAGGTCATTTTATCCATGCAATCATTTATGCTTGGAAAAATTGCACCAATGCTTGCATGGATATAAACAACCTACAACTTATGAGAATACTTAGCAGAAAATTGAAGACCAACAACTTACTTTGGATTTCCCACTAAGAAGAACTAAGATCCAACTATCATAACTCTTTGTTTTCACCCCCAACAAGCTAGGATTGACCCTTGTGGGAGCCTCATTTAAACCCACTTTCCAGGATCATATCTATTTCTACACATTAACACATCTAGTTAGGAAAATATTGGATCTGTCTAGTTTAGAAAGCATTTGACATTGCATAGGTAGGTAGATGGAATAGTCTTCAGTTATTTCTTAGAACTTTCAAAGTTCTAACAATGTTGCTTTAACATTTTTGCAAGTTAGGGCAGAAAGCATGGAGGGGAAAATCAAGAGTGTAGTAGATGAAGAGTTACTGCAAATACGTGATTCAAGCTTCTAGTGATTCATGCAATGACTGGATTCTTTCATTCCCCTATTTATGTACTTTTGAATACTTTCTAGATTAGGAAATGTAATGTTTTTCCTTGCTAGTTTTACGACATGTGTGAAGCGATCATTACTTTGATTAATAAACATGTTACATTTTCAGAAAAAGATATATAATATTTTTTTGTTATTCATGCTATGTCCTTTACTTTTCATCATCAAATGCAACATATAATTTGAATCAAGCTCAAAGCAATAATTATATGCAAAACATAAAAGTTCAAATGTACCTCATCATTTAGAATGCAAGGCTCTGCTTGATTGATTTGGGTAAGTGAAATTAGGTAACATTTTGGCAATTTTTGCTGAATGTTTTCCTGTTAAACATAGGAAACCATTAGCCTTTGAACTCCATTGGGCAACGAGGCACTGAGAAACATTGCAGTAACTTTGAAAACACAACTCCTAGAACATGGAAGTCTTCTTTTGGAGCTTTAGATAGTACAAGTTTATGGCTTATGGTAGTGGGGCCAAGCTCCCCTATCATGAGTGATAGGCTTATACTTGATAATCTTAAAAAATCCTCATGCTTAGGCATTTTATAAAACTCTCAAGAAACTAAGAACTTGGAGCATCAACATGTGCATAAAAGCACTTAGGGAAAATTGATGAAAAACAAACAAAAACAAGGAAAACTAAGACTTATTCACAAAACACAACATCCCCCTGCATATATGAATGATTATCAATCAGATATCCTTGGAACTCAACAGTTTATGGAATATTTGATGGGTGGTCATTCATATATGACAATAAGCTATTGAAACACCTATCTCACCATGTTAAATATGTTTGGGTGACCACATGGGAAGAGTATGCATGAAGTATGACATGGAAAAAAACACCTATTTTATGTGATGGATGGTCCTCTCATGGGGGTATCTAAAGGCATATAATGTGCTGAGATAGGTGAAGAATCACTAACCGCTAACTATGAAACAAAACTTAGGGAAACTAAAACTCAAAACAATAGTGCAACAACACTTTATTTAGAAAAATGAACTTAGCATTTACAAAGTAGGACATGCCTCAAAGAAAAGTTTGAGGTGAATACCATTGACTAGTATTAGCAAGATTTCTCCTTCAAGCGTTGACAACTAAAATGCATTGTACTAATTGAATTTTGTTATTACAAACAAGCCTCCCCAGAAAGAATCAAACTTAGTATTCTTACCCGGTTTGCTCTTGAGTTCATCCCACTTGAGTAATATGTCTCCAACATTAAAGTTCCTTGGTATTTTTTTTCTATTGAAACTCCTCTTAATTTGCATCTATTGAAACTCCAAAGGTCTACATAGCATTGTGTTTATTCTCCTCAAATTCCATGAGCAGAGCATAACGTACTTGCAAAGGATCTCCCTACTCAAAGAGAACAAGTTGGTTAGCAAGATCCAAAGCTACCAACTCTATTGAAATGGACAAACGAGCCTCTTTTCCATAGGCCAACATCTAAGGAGAGTTCCCAATTATCTTCAAAGGAGTAATCCGGTCTACCCATAGGGAAACCTTCAACTTAGAGTGCCAATCACACTAATTATCCTGCAAAGTCCTCTTAATGATTCTGATTAGATTCTTGTTTGTGGACTCTACCAGTCCATTGCCTTGAGGATAATAATTTGAGCTGGAACTAAGATATATGTCATGTTTAATCACCCAAAATTAGTTACCCTCAATCCTATTAAAGAAAGTGCATTATCAGATATTGTGGAATCAAGGATTCCAAATTTGTGAATAATATCACCATATATATTTAAAACAATTTTTTTATTAGCATCTTTCAATGTTGTTGCCTTTGTCCAACGACTGAAATAATCAGTTGCAATGATTATCCACCTATGTCATGCACTATATGGGGGGTTAATGGGACCTATGAAGTCAATACCCCACCTTAAAAATGGTTTCTCTATCTTGATTGGATGCAAAGGTAAAGATGACATCCTCTCTTTCCCTACAAACATGACACATTTCATACATTTTTTGACATATACATGTTTATCCTTGAAAATATTTGGCCAATAATAACTAGCCCATCGTGATTTTAAATGTAGTAGTTCTAGGAGAGAAATGACCTCCTGAAGGTCCATCATGAAACTCATGCAAGAATTCACAACTTGATGTTGATCTATGCATCTAAGAAGGACACCACTATGATCCTTTCTATATAGAACATCATTAATTAACACAAAAGGAATGGACTGTAGGATATTGTAGCTTCTTTTTTCCTTATCCAAGTCTAGGGGACACTCACTTGTGTTCAAGAAATGATAATGTCTTTCAACAAGCTTGTTGTCCTATCACTATCCTTTATTGCATGGTAGAATCAGATTTGTTTCTATTTGTTCTCCACTCTCTGAGACTTCATCACAGTCATCTGTTCACAAAGACCTTTACCCCTAACCAATTTCATAACTTAGATATCCATGTCATACTCTATGACCCTTGTTATCCAACCAACTCTTTTCTCATTTAAGTCTTTGTTAAGTAAAAAATCTTTGACACTTGGGTGAGCTACCCTCAGATGAACCTTATTGTGAGACAACAAGTGCCTGAAAATCTTGAGCCTTTTCACAATAGAAAGGACATGATTTTCAAAAAAGTTTTACCTTTGCTCATACTCCTCCAGGAATTTACTAAAAAAAGGCAATAGACTATTCTAAGCCTTCTGAATTTTGTTGCACTAACATTGCAGAAATAACTTCAAATCCACCATATGCATAGAAAATAAAATCCTCACTGAAATCAGGATTTATCAAAGCAAGATTTGCTGCTAAGGCCTCCTTAATAGCTTGAAAACTATTTTTTTCCACCCTAGTCCAACTAAATACAACATTCTTCTTAAGCATAGTTGTTAGTGGCTTCAACAAAACAACAACATTAGGCAGAAAATGTCTTAATAAATAAATCCTTCCAATGAAGGACTGCAGCAGCTTCTTATGATGTGGTAAATTCAATTCTAAAATGTTTGCAACCCTCTCAGGGTCCACTATAATACCTTATTTAGAAACAAAATTTCCTAACTTACCTTCATGTACTATAAACACACATTCCTTGGGGTTAAGAGAGATTCCAAACTCTTTACACCTTTCAAATATTTTCCTTAGATGCTTGATGTGATCTGCTACATGCTTATAAACTCTGATATCATCAAGGTACACTAGTACAAAATTATACATAGTGTTACTGAAATCCATATCCATAGTTTTCTACAAATTTGCACTTGCATTGGATAAACTAAAAGGCATCTTTCAGTAGGCCATGGTTCCCCACTTGGTTGTAAATATAGTCTTAAACTGATCCTCTTTATTAACTAAGATTTGGTTATATCCTAAATAACCATCTAAAAATGAGAAACACTCTAAACTAGAAACACGTTGCTGAATTTGTTCCATGGATGGCAAGGGATGACAATATTTTAAGGATGTCCTATTAAGATCTATAAAATCAACACACAACCATGATTCCTCATTCTTTTTCCTTACATGAACAAGATCAGAAACCCAACTAGTATCCTTAATAGGATATATAATACCACTCTCAATTAGTTTGAGGACTTATTTATGCATGAGAGGTTCAAGCTTGGGGTTAACTGGTCTCTTCCTTTTGCCTTATTGGTTTTTCATTAGGTTTTAACTCTATGGTATGTTGGGCAAGTGCTGGATTAAAACCTTTCAAATCTTCATATTTCCAAGCAAAAATATCACTAAACTCTTGAAATAAAAGAATATAGGACTATTTTTTTGAATCTGAATTTATTTTCCCAAATTTTAAACTCTTACTTAGTTCAATGCCCAAATCTACATAATGTTCTCACTGGACCAGCAGGCTAGTTTTGTTCTTCCTTGCCTGGTCATCTGTATCAAAGATTGATTCCAAGGTTAAAAGTCCTTTAGGGAACTTATTATACTTAATTTGCATCACTTGATCCTCATAATTCTACTTCAGCATAACTTGATTAGATACTGCAAAAACATCCTCTTCAAACAAAAATCACAGAATATCTTCATCACTTTCAAACACTTTCCAATTTACATTGTTATTAGGAATTGAAGGCCTAACAATGATCTTAATATGTTGTTGATAACAACCTTTTGTATTATTTTTAGGAATATCAAATTGAGCTCCTACCACAGCTAACCTATTAGCAGGTTGGTTCAACTTTCTAGGAATTGCAACTATATTGAAAGCATTAAAATATTCAATTGCATCCCATACCCTATACTTATAAGCTTTTAAAGCATCATTTTTAACATCATTTATTCCCCTTACCTAATTAACAACCAGTTTACTATCACCATGAACTTGCAGGGCCTTAATACCTCTTTTCCTATCCTAATCTAGCCCATTAATTAAACTTTCATACTTAGTTGTATTGTTAGTGCAAGAAAAAACCTAATCTGAATGATGCATAATACTTATCACCTTTAGGAAACACTAACATTGCACCACCACCAACACTCTGATTACTTCTAGCACCATCAAAATACATCTCCCAAACCTCACTTTGTTGTTCGAAAACTTCATCAGTTGACTTAACAAGATTTGGAATTACCAAACCAACCTCTTGAAACATGTAATTCCCTTTACCAACATCTAAAATAACACTAGCCAGTTTCTAAGGCATTCTCTATTTCCCACTCATCCAATAGGATATCTAGAATATTCTCAGTTTGGGCATTGGTTTCATGTGTAGAAGGAACATTATTATCATAAAATGCAAGATAGTTTGCATTGATGGCATTGGGTATATAAGGCTCTATATGGTCTTTTGCTAATAACTCAGACTTAATGGTTAGTTTGTGATGACATGTAACTGATTGAATGTTTGAAGGTGTTAAGTTGATCACCAAAATACAGAAAGATAATGCAAGACATTAAATCAGTTAATGGATTGTATTTTCATTGATGTCAACTTGATATAATCTAATCGGTTATAATCAAAGTGTCAAAGACTTCAGAGAATCAGAGAGAGAAAAATTATTCTTTTAGTAATACATAAAAGAAAAGAATTCATTATGTAACTTCAAACACTGACGGTTAGTGGAACCCGACAGATAGATATCACCGCAAGTGAAGTCATAGTGATACCCGAGCAAGAACACCGACGAGCATTACCGATGAGCAGAATCACAAGCATACCTGACGGTCAGAATCATAGTGTAAACCAATGGAGAATCCCGAGGAGAACTAGAGTTTTGACCAAAGATTACAAAGATTTACAACACTGAAAGTTAACTTGAGTTCAGAAATGACAAAATATCTAGCTGGGAGAGCTAAATATAGACTTAACTAGTAGTTATCATTGTTTTAATTCAACAAGATAAATCCAAAGATAAGTAAAGGATTTAAAGTTGTTTTTTCTAGTTGGCAAGAAGATATTTGCGAGATAAAATAGGAGTTTTGCTTTAAATCAAATTGGCTAAGATTGCGGATCACGCCAACATTAAGAAAATCAAGAACCTAACAATGGTGATATCATGTCTATAAAGAGACAATGTAATTCATTATGAATTAAGGGGATTGAATGAAAAAGAGGATGCTAAAGAGAAACTGATGAAGAGCAACTTCATGCAGTCATGATCAATCAAGCTGAGAAAAGAGCTAAATTTTTCTGCAGACACCGAGCAACAAAGCATAGCATCACCGAGCAGAACAAAAGTGGAGCAAAGTTATTAAAAGGATATATTGATCAGATTGATTTTATGAGCTTACAATAGATCTGAAAATCTGCAAGTATAAGTTGCATATGTGAACATATCATAATGTTTCAGTTTAACCATTGATTCAGAAAGTCTCTTAACCAATCAGGATTTAAAGATCCTTTCTATATTGAGATACATCCCAAGGAGTACCAAAAATTTTGATCATGAAGATAGCATCAGATGCCAGATACCGTTTAACAAACTAGAAGAGTTTGGACAAGGAAGGTAGCATAAGAATTCCTGTTATCAAGTGACAAACTAATATTTTAAATCCTCTAACAAGGTCACACCTAACAGTGTGTTTGTAACCTTTAACAGGGTTGGCTCTTCACCGAGCACACTTCAAAAGAGTGAAAAATTTGAGTTACCCGTCCCAAGTGGTTTTTCCCTTAACAAGGTTTTCACGTTAAAAATCCATGTGTCAATGTGTCTATGAGTCATTACTTTAGTGTTTTGCATTACACATAGCTAATATGGATTGATCGATATACTCTAAGTAGTTTACTATTTTTTGGTAAATTAATAGACTGCTATTCAGTAAACATAAAGAATAAGGTTTAACAAAGTATTCCGAGTAGTAGTAATTTGATAAGTATATTTGAAGGCATTCATCTTATAGGATTGAAGATAACTAGAGGCTTAATATTGTGGTACTAAGTTTTTGGGTTGATTAATTGGAATATTTTTGAGGCCACTGATTCACCCCCCCTCTCTCTCAGTTATTACTAACAATTGGTATCAAAGCTTGTGTGCTTAGAAAGGGAGTTTAACAACTCAAGCAAAAGATCACAAGATGAACATACAAGATGTGCCCAAGTTGAATAAAGACAACTTTGCATCATGGCAAAGCAGAATAAGACTTCGGCTATCAGGTATTGGAAATGATGTTACTTAATACTTTGATACTGAATATGTGTTGCCTATAGGACCTCACACTCTTGAGCAATTAACAGTAAAGCATGGGCATAATTGCATGATGATAGAACTTGCCTCATCACTCTTTGATGCTGAGTTTGAAGATGTCAAAACCTACACCTCCGTAAAGAAAATGTGGGATAAGTTGAAGCTGGTATATGGAGGAGATGCTACTGTACTAAGAGCCAATGTAGGAAGCCTAAGAGGGAGGTTTGATGACCCAAGGATGAAAGAAGGAGAAAACATCACTCAGTATAGCTACAAAACCAAAGAGATAGTCAATTCTATTAGAGGATTTGGAGGTGTACTTGAAGAGGAGACAGTGGTAAGTAAAATCTTAAGAACCTTACTGCCTGTATATGCTATTAGAGTTTCTTCTATTCAAGAAATGAGAGAAGTTGCAAACAATACAGTTACTCTAGATAGTCTAAAAGGTAGAATGATTTCATTTGAGATGAATAACTTTGATAATAGTGTCTTACCATCTATAGAATCTGCATTCAAATCTTCTTTAAAGATAAGTAATTCAAGTCATAGACATGCTATCAGAATTGATAGTGAAAGTGATAATGAGGATCAAGGACTTAATGAAATTGAAGCACTAATGGAAAGAAGACTGCAGAGAGGCAAAGGTATATACAAAGGTAAATTACCACTTGTATGTTTCAATTGTAAAGAGGTTGGACACTTTGCTGCAAGATGTCCAAACAGAAGAAAAGATGACAGAGGTAATGATAGATCATATCAGAAGAAGTTTGATAGAGGTGATAACAGAGATTACCGAAGCAACTGACAATCTGAAAAAAGAGATACCCGAGACTACAAGGACAAAGGGAAGAAAGTTTGTTACCTAGCTAAGAATAGAGCTGATGACACTGATACCAAATCAGAAGAAGACATTGAGATGGTATTTGTAGCTATGAAGGATGATTCAAACGAATAAGAAGAAAGGTATGTAGAAACTGCATTCATATCAAAAGTAAGTAAGAATTATGTCTGGATCATAGATAGTGCTTGCACTCACCATATGACCGGTGACAAACAAAATTTTGAGACTTTTGAATAATATAATGGTGGTTCAGTAAGAATGGGAAATGATACACCTTGTCCAGTTGAAGGTAAAGGAAATATAATGTTGAATAACCTGATCAAATGTGAAAATTCTTACGGGGTAAAAGGACTGAATTATAATTTGTTAAGTGTTTCACAGTTGAATAATATAGGTCACCGAGTGGCATTTGAAAGTAAGAAGGCAAAGATTTTCAATGAATCAGGAAGGTTGATCAGAACCAGTGAGCAGACAAAAGGTAACCTTTTCTATCTTGATGGCACTAACACCACTTGTTTAATGGCTAGAAACAAAGACATATGGTTGTGGCACAAAAGAATGTGTCATGTGAATTTTGACAACATGATAAAGATAAGCAAAAAAAGGAATGTCAGAGGCTTACCGAGCATGACTAATCCCAAGCATATCATGTGCAAGAATTGTCAAAAAGGTAAGATGGCAAAGTCTAGTTTCAAGAGTAAAACCCATACATCTAATGATGACATGTAATTGATTGAATGTTTGAAGATATTAAGTTGATGCTCATGTAAGACATTAAATTAGTTAATGTATTATATTTTCATTGATGTCAACTTGATATAATCTGTATGGTCATGGAAACACTGCCAAAGTCTTCAAAGAACCAATGAATCAAGGCTATGCTATCAATAATGCATACAATTCAAGTATTCACTAAGTGACTATATACACCAACGGAGTGCACACCGACGGTCAGAGTAAAAAGAAAAAGTCACAGTATTACCTGAAAAGCTAATACACAACATTACTGACGAGAAAAGTCACAATGTTACCCGACGAGCAAAGTCACAAAGTTACCCGACGAGCAAAACACAATGTTACCCGACGGACAAAATTTTAGTGTTTTTCAATGGAGAAAACAAAGGACGGAGATCCTGATGACAACTGAAGTCACACTGACAAAACACTCAGTTATCAATGATGACTAACTAAAGTGTTGATTAACAGAATAGAGAGTTCAGAAAATGACAAAATGCTTAGCTATCAAGAAGCTAAAGATAGAGTTAACAGATACTTATCATTGTTTTAATCATCCAGATAAAGCCGAAGATAAGTAAGTGATTTAGAGATGATTTGTCCAATTGGCAAGAAGATCTCTTTGAGATAAATCAGGAGTTTTCTTTAAATCTATTGGCAAGAATTGTGGAACACGCCAAGAATCAAGAAAGCCAAGAAAAGGGGAAATCGTGTCTATATAGAGACAAACCCAATTCATTACGAATGGGGGAATTAGGTGAGGAGAAAAAGAGAAGAGGAAAGATGCTAATGAAAATCTAAAGGAGAAGAAAGTCTTCATTCAGTCCTGATCAACAAGATGAGGAAAGAGCTAGATTCTGTAGACACCGACAAATAGTGAGACAAGCATCACAGAGCAGAATAGTGTGGAGCAAAGGTATAAGTGATTATATTGATCAGAGAGGTAATGGACTTACAATAGATCTAAAAATATGCAATTGTGTTGTATGTATGAACAAATCATTAGTGTTTCATTTTAACCATTGAAGCATATAAGCCTCTTAATCGAGCAGGACTTAAAAGTCTTTTACAATTGAGATACATCCCAAGGAGTATAAAAAAGTTTGATCAAAAAAGTAGCATTGGATATGCCCGATACCTATTGACAGACCAAGTGAGTGTTTGATTAAGGATGGTAGCATTAGATGCCATTTACTACTTGACAAACTATTTCTAAATCCTCTAACAAGGTCACACCTAATAGTGTGTTTGTAACCTTTAACAGGGTTGGCTCCTAACAGAGCTCACTTTAGAAGAGTGAAAATTCAGGGTACAGGTCCCGGTGGGTTTTTCCCTTAATAGGGTTTCCACATTAAAAATCCATGTGTTATGTGTGTATGATTCATTTCTTTACTATTTTTTATCTTACATAGTTAACTCTAGATTGATCGGTATACTCTGCATATTTACTGTGTTTCGGTAAATAGATGACTGCTCATCGGTAAACATACAAAAGAGAGATTAACAAAGCAATCTGACAAGTAGTAAATTGATATAAGTATTTGAAGGCATACATATTGTAGGACAAAAGATAACTTGAGGCATAATTTGTGGTTATAAGTTTAAAGGGTTGATTTAAGGATTATTTTTGGAGGCCACTGATTCACCGCCCCCACCCCCTCTCAATTATTACTAACAATTGGTATCAGAGCTTGTGTGCTTGGAAAGGAAGGTTTCAATACCTAAGTTAAAGATCACAAGATGAACAGACGAGATGTGCCCAAGTTGAACAAAGATAATTTTGCTTCATGACAGAGTAGAATAAGACTCCAATTATCAGGTATTGGTAATGATGTTACTCAATACTTAGATGTTGAAGATGTGTTTCCCACAGGAGCACCAATAGTTGAACAATTGAGAGAGAAGCATGAGCACAATTGCATGATGATAGAGCTTGCTTCCTCACTCTCTAATACTGAATTTGAAGATGTCAAAACCTGTAAAACTGCAAAGTAGATGTGGGACAAATTGATGCTTGTACATGTGGTGGTGACAAGAATGTTTTGAGAGCCAAGGAAGAAATCCTTAGAGGAAAGTTTGATGATCTCAAAGTGAAAGAAGGTGAAAACATCACTCAGTACAGCACAAGAATCAAAGAGGTAGTCAATGTTATCCAAGGAGTTGGAGGTGTACTAGAAGAATATACAGTGGTTATATGTGTTGAAACCCTACCTGTTGGGAGCACGCTTAGACATGCAAATGTTAGAGATATAAATCATTTAACTATGCTAACATGTCTAAAAGCATACTATAAAAATAACAATGGATTCCATCACAACCTCCGATGAGCTGAACAAGGGCACCCAATGCCTTGTTGATTTTCTCTTAGAGAATTGTGGGTGTGCTCTCCCAACACAATATCAAAATCTCACTAGATTAAATATGTATGTAATATATTGAAGTTATAATGCAACTAATGGATGTGATGAAGAGCTCAATAACAAGTATGAGGAACTTGTCTCAAGCCTTCACCAATGAAGATGAAGATACAAGAACTAAACTAAGATGAATATGCAAGAACAAATAAACTAAGATTCATTCACCATGATTACCTAAGATGTGTTATCTAGATTATCAAAATTAACTAAATCATAAAACATGAAATGCACTAAGAAATTCTAGAGCTAAACTAGCATGATAACAATGCATAAAAGGGAGATGATTTGCTCTTGACAATGGCCTCTATTTATAGATTTTTTGGAGGAGAGAAAGGGCTTAGATGAGGTGGAACTCATGTGGCATCCACATAGGTGCCACATGAGGGACACATAAGCCATGCAAGAGGCCCATTTTACTCACACATGTGTGATCAACTTTGGATGTGATGGGTCAAAGTGTACTTAAAGTACACATGTGAAGGATGTTGTAAGAGGTGTAAGAGATTTGGGCCAATGAAACACTTTTAGAAAGTGTAAGAAGGTGTCATCATGAGTGTAAGAAACCTTGTTGGCACCAAATAAGGATTATTTGGAAAAGGCAATTTTTGGAAATTTGCTTACACATGTGTGAGCAAATAATTAGGACTAATTGGTGTAGGAATCAAGAAATTAGTCTAATTAACCTTAGTTAATTAGTTAATAGGTTTATTTGGTGAGAGTGATATGAGGTAGGGTAGGATCTAGGTTCAAATTGGCTTAATCTAAATTTAAAATTTAGATTAATTTGGTTTAGTAGAATTGAAGTCATGTGGAGGAATAAATAAATAAATAAATTATTTAAAGGGATTAATGAGGGATAATGTATTAAATAAGATTTAATACATCAAAAGGGGGTAGTGTTTAAATTAAATTCAAATACTAAGGAAAGTGAATCATATTTAATTAAATAAATTTAATTAAATAGATAGAAGAATATAACAAATATAATTAATTAAAATTAACTGTAATGTTATGGGAATATTAATTAAATTAATATAAGGACAATTTTAGACGTCTACAGTGGTAAGTAAAATTCTAAGAACTTACTGCCTACTTATGCTATTAGAGTATCTACCATTCAATAAATGAGAGCAGTAGAAAATAGTAATGTTACTCTAGACAGTTTGATTGGAAGACTGATTTCATTTGAGATGAACAATTTTGATAATAGTGTCTTACCAAATATAGAGTCTGCATTCAAAACTTCTATGAGAATAAGTAAATCAATTCATAAAAACACTATGAGAAAAAATAGTGATAGAAAAAGTGAAGAAGATGATCTTGATGAAATTGAAGCACTTATGGCTAGAAGAATGCAGACAGGAAAAGGTAAATTACCACTTGTTTGTTTTAATTGCAAAGAGAGTGGACACTTTAGTGCAAGATGTACTAACATAAGAAAAGATGAAAAAAGTAAAGACAGATCATTTGAAAAGAAGTCTGAAAGAGGTGATTACAGAAGCTACTGACAATCAGAAAGAAGAGATACCCGAGACTACAAGGACAAAGGAAAGAAGGCCAGTTACCTAGAAAAATGCAAAGATGAAGACACTAACACCGAATCTGAGGAAGGCATCGAGATGGTGTTTGTAGCAGTAAAAGATGATTCAGATGATGAAGAAGAAAGGTATGTAGAAATAGCTCTCATATCTACAGTTAGTAAAAATGATGTTTGGATCATAGATAGTGGCTAAACTCATCACATGATCGGTGATAAGCAAAAGTTTGAGAATTTTGAATACTATAAAGGTGGTTTAGTAAGAATGGGTAATGACACACCTTATCCAGTTGAAGGTAGAGGAACCATAATGTTGAATAACAAGATAAAATGTGAAAATGCTTATTGGGTAAATAGATTGAATTATAATCTATTGAGTGTTTCTCAGTTGAATAATTTAGGTCACAAAGTAGTATTTGAAAATAAGAAGGCAAAGATCTTCAATAAATCAG
>MU228479.1:1690742-1708736 GCA_018584345.1 Thuja plicata
CAAAGAAGAAGAAGCAGACAGAAGAGAGAAGGATCCAGAAAGCTATGGCGGCCGATAGGCCAGAGACAGGAAAACCATGTTGACAGAAATGATTTCTATATTCAACAATAATGATTTATAAAACTATATCCTTATCAAAATACAAAGAGGTGATTCCTTATAAAGGAATACCGAAACCCTAAAAGGGAAACTACAAGAAATAGAAACTGCCTAAGGTTAGCTGAAGAAAACTAGAGTGAATAGGGAAGTTACTAATTAGATCATAATGATTTAAATTAGTAACCCCGATAGACTATTACTCTAACAAATCCTTTGCTAATGAAATGAGAAAAGGATTTGAAATGTCTATGTTTGGGGAGATCAAATTCTTTCTTGGTCTACAGATTATTCAACAAGATGTAGGCATATATATCACTCAGTCCAAATACATCAAGGAAGTGTTGAAGATATTCAAGATGGAAGATTCCAAAGAAGTTGGAATACCTATGGCTACTAGATGTAAGCTGACAAAAGAAGACAAATCAAATGAGGTAAATCAAACCTTGTATAGATCAATGATTGGCAAACTAATGTATATTGTTCATACCGGACCAGATATAGCACATGCAGTTGGAATTGTTGGAAGATTCTCTGCTAATCCCAAAGAATCACATATGACTACTATCAAGATAATTTTGAGATATCTGAAGAACATTGAGGATTATGGCTTATGGTATAAAAGAGAAAGAAAATTTGAGCTAAAAATCTATACAGATGTTGATTGGGCTGGAAACATTGATTACTGAAAGAGCACAACTAGAGGAGCATTGTTGTGGATGACAAACTTGTCACATGGATCAGCAAGAAGAAATGATGCATCTCTCAGTATACTATAGAAGCAAATTATGTGGTTGCTGCTACAAATTGCTCCAATATTGCTTGGATCAAATAGTTACTGGAAGGTATGAATATGAAGATTCTTGAACCAGTAATTATCTATTGTGATAATACCAGTGCATTTAACATTTCTAAGACTCTAGTCATGCATGCTAAGACTAAGCATATTGCCATCAAATATCACTATCTGAGAGAAAAGTGCAAGCAAATGAGGTGATATTGGAATATGTTCAATCAAAGGAATAATTAGCTGATATATTCACCAAGCCATTACCGAAGGATACATTTGAGTGCCTGAGATAGAGACTAGGGGTCCAACCCTTATCTATCGGTCAGTAAGCTAACTAGGAGGCTGCATCAACCTACACAAAATTTGAAGATCATTCATATTGATGCAAACACCAAGATGAACAAAGACAGATACATCTTTACACAATAAGGTAAAAGCATGCACCGAATACCGGAGACATTCTATTGTTGTTGTATAGGGAAATTCAAGGAATATATTATATAAAGGGATGGAAGATGATTCAAAAAGTTTTTTTTTGCATTGTTGTCAAAGGGAGAGATTATTTCATTATCATAATGGAGAGATTATCTCATTGATCAAAAAAGATTATATCATTATCCATGAAGTGAAGTTCCTGAGAATCAGAAGGAAGAGTTAATCAATATTCAAAGGGAGAGAAATTGATTACATATGAAATATCCATCTAAGGGAGAGAAGTAACAAATGGAGAGAGTTCATACAAAGAGAGAGATTGTTGTCAAAGGAAAAAGAGATTATCAAGAAGAGGAAAAGTCAAGGAAAAGCACATATAAGAACAGAGACATTAGATGCTACATCTATCCAGTAAAGGGATTGAAGATTGAAGAAACCAATCTGCAAGAAACAAATCTAAGCTATTTGAGCTTATCGAAAGCCAGACATTTGCAGTAGTTACAATAGGAAAGATTGATGAAAGTGTTGTATTTCATATTGTATTAGTAATAGTATAGTATGATAATGTAGTATGTTTCCATCAATGCCAAAGGGAGAGATTGATGACATGTAACTGATTGAATGTTTGAAGATGTTAAGTTGATCACCGAAATGCAAAAAGGTAATGCAAGACATTAAATCAGTTAATGGATTGTATTTTGATTGATGTCAACTTGATATAATCTAATGGGTTATAATCAAAGTGTTAAAGACTTTAGAGAATCAGAGAGAAAAATATTATGCTTTTTGTAATGCATAAAAGACAAGAATTCACTATGTGACTTCAAACACCGATGGTTAGTGGAACCCGATGGATAGAGATCACCGAAAGTCAAGTCATAGTGATTCCCAAGCAAGAACACCGATGAGAAAAATCACAAGCATACTTGACGGCCAGAATCATAGTGTAAACTGACAAAAAATCCCAAGGAGAACTGGAGTGTTGACCGAAGCTTACAAAGAGTTAAAACACCGAAAGTTAACTTGAGTTTAGAAATGACAAAATATCTAGCTGAAAGAGCTAAATATAGGCTTAACCGGTAGTTATCATTATTTTCATTTGACAAGATAAAGCCAGAGATAAGTAAAGAATTTAAAGTTGTTTTTGTCTAGTTGGCAAGAATATCTTTGCGAGATAAAACATGAGTTTTTATTCAAATCAAATTGGCTAAGATTCCAGATCACGCCAAGATCAAGAAAATCAAGAACCTAACAACAGTGATATCATGTCTACAAAGAGACAACTTAATTCATTACGAATTAAGGGGATTGAAGGAAAAAGAGGATGCTCAAGAGAAACTAATGAAGATAAAATTCATATAGTCTTGATCAATCAAGCTGAGGAAAGAGCTAAAGTTTTCTGTGGACATCGAGCAACAGAGCATAGCATCACCGAGCAGAACAAAAGTGGAGCAAAGGTATTAAAATGATATATTGATCAGATTGAATTTATGAGCTTACAATAGAACTGAAAATTTGCAAGTATAAGTTGTATATGTGAACATATCATATTGTTTCACTTTAACCATTGATGTAGAAAGTCTTCTCTTTTAAAGATCCTTTCTATATTGAGATACATCCCAAGGAGTATAAAAAAGTTTGATAATGAAGATAGCATGAGATGCCAGATACCATTTGACAAACTAGAAGAGTTTGGACAATGAAGGTAGCATAGGAATGTTTGATATCAAGTGACAAACTAATCTTTTAAATCCTCTAACAAGGTCACACCTAACAGTGTGTTTGTAAGCTTTAACAGGGTTGGCTCACCGAGCTCACTTCAGAAGAGTGAAAATTTTGGGTTATCGGTCTCAAGTGATTTTCCCTAAACAAGGTTTGCACGTTAAAAATCCATGTATCAATGTGGATATGAGTCATTACTTTAGTGTTTTGCATTACACATAGTTAATTTGGATTGATCGGTATACTCTAAGTAATTTACTATTTTTTGGTAAATTAACAGACTTCTATTTGGTAAACATAAAGAATAAGGTTTAACAAAGCATTCCAAGCAGTAGTAATTTGATAAGTATATTTGAGGGCATTCATCTTATAGGACTGAAGATAACTAGAGGCTTAATATTATGGTACTAAGTTTTTGGTTTGATTAATTAGAATATTTTTTAGGCCACTGATTCACCCCCCCCCCCTCATTTATTACTAATAGTTTGGTTCCATATCTAGTACAAAAAAGCATATGAGATCAATCTGATGAAATATATCCTCCTATCTTGGTTGTGAATTCTCTTGATAAACATAAGGAAAAATAATGTGGAAGGTCTATGACATAGATATCTTGAAGATTAGAGAAGTTAGGACTAGAATGAAGGGTTAAACTTGCATCCTTGATCAAACCCACTATATTAACTGACAAGTTGTCAAGTTGCACTACTCCTTTTTAAAAAGGTTCATATTTTAATCCTAGTTGGTCAGCTATCTTCTTGGGCATGACTGATCTTGTGGCTCCACTATCCACCATACAAATGTGTACTAAATTATCTCCAATTATCAATGACACATAAAGTGGAGGTGATTTCACTTTCTTACCTTGAACAGTAACTTTTTCCTCACTATTGGTTTGAACTTTCTTCTTTTGATTAGTATTAACCAACATGGTCTTACTAATATCATCAGTGGATTGATTCAAAATTGCCTCTTCAGATAATTCTCTTTTCAACATCTTAGATTGCCTCGAAATGGCCAAAGAATCCCACATAGTCATTGTGACATTAATTTTCTTCATTTTGTCCACAATATTGAAAGACATTGTTGTATGCATCTTCTAGTGCACTTTAGCTATAGTAGGCTATGCATCCTTGTGGGGTTGATGTTCCTTAGTTGGGATGGAAGGAGGTCTCTTTAGTATGATTATAATTGGTGTAGGTGACAGCTTTGCAGTTGTAGATTTCTTCCCTTTCTCTGTTGTTTGCTCCATTTCTAGAGCCCTTTTCTTAGCTCAGGTGTTGGCTGCAATTGACGAGTCACCATTTACACCACAAAACTCTTCTCCTTTCCAATTAAGCAATGCAATTTTATTAATTTGTACATCTTTTTGTAGTTCAGATGCACTAGAAGATGCATTTGAGTATGTACTTGATGCATTTTGTACCATGAGTGTTTGGTTAATCACTCCATTTGAGCATGTAGCTTGGTTATGTGCTTGATTATAGGTATATCACCATTCATATTCTGTTTCTAGGTTATTATGTTCTAGTACAAGATCCCTAACTAGATTTGTAGCATTGAGGGGCATTAGATTATATGGCTAGAATGGTTTTGGATTTATATGTTGTCTCTGACCTTTATAAGCACCTTGATATGGCTGCCAATTTTGTTGATATTGCTATCCCTTCCCTTGATACTAATGGTTAAACCCTTGGTTTTGCTGCTAAAAAGATGGTCTAGGCCCTTGATACTGCTTCTTAATGTTCGTTAACTCATTACCTAGAGTCTGCAACATACTTTCAATATTTTTTTCACTGCTTTTAATCTCTTGCAACTCCTCGGAAGGGCCTACAATTGATACTTCATGACTTGTATCAGCTTGAGGTGCTTGTGCAGTAGGTAAAGGGGTAAATGGAGGTATTTGCAGGGGAATTTTGGATCGTATATTAGGAAAAATAGGCATGGGTGGCCTTGGAGATATCTTTCCTACTTGAATAAGGTTATTTTCTTCCCTAATAGCTATATCAAATGGTTGAGGCAGTGAGGTACCTCCCAATAGATTATATCATAACTGAGATACCATTTTTCAAACTTTTCAAGTAGTACAGAAAGGCATAGTCGGGAGAGGGCCTTATAGTAAAATGAATCCTATTCCATGTCTTGAGAAACTAAGTCTTGAAATGTGTCATTTGCTCTTGAGGAGCCCTTTTAATGGTAGTGAGTTTCTCCACTAGAGACAAGTGGTCTGACTTATCCTCAAAAAATATTCTTAGAGCATTTCCATGCCTGTCCCATGAGTCAATTGAACCAACTACCAGAATCCTAAACCATTGTAAGGTTTTCCCTTTGAATGAAGTTGCTAATAGCTTGACAGTTATATCTTCTTCAGTGACATGATGTACATTACATAGATTAGCCACATCTCTGATGTGTTCAAACGTAGTGGTTTGACTCTCTCTAGTAAAATTAGGCAGGCTTTTCAAGGCTACCAATAGTATATCATGATGATGAGAAAATTTCAGTGGGCTACCCTAGTTAAAAGGTACAAACGTGAATGACCTTGCCATTGTTGGTGATGGTACTTGCTGAGTAGGAACTATAGTGGATGATCCAACACTTGTACTTGCTAGAAAAGTAGTACCTTGTGATGTTGAGTGTGTAGTGCCTCCTATTTTAGAATTTGATGCAACAAATAATGACAAAGGCCCTCCTCTAAAATTTGGTGAGGATGAATGTCTTGCAATGTCCTTATTTGAAGGCCTTCTTCTCCTTCTTGTGTAAAACAAAAAGGATCTATCTTCTACACCAGGTGGTGTAGATTGAACTCTCTTTGAAGGAGGAGCTCTATAGAGTGTTCTCCATCTTCTTCTTGGTGGAGACAACTGCAAATGCTCAAAATATTTTGAGCTTCTTGTCTCAATATTTCTCATAAAACTTCAACAAAACTGAATCTTTCTTGTTCTTTTCACCATGGAGTCGCCAGATACACTTCAAAACAACCTCTTATAGTCTATATTATACTGAAAACATATCAAAACCAGCATAAACTAAAAAATAGACTTCTTTTGAGATCCCACTGGGCATGCCAAAATTGTTATGCTTCAAATTTGCACCCTATTAAACTCGAAAGTTTTATAACTTGGCATAACATGAAAATCACTTCTGCATGTGGGATATGCAAAACTTGAAGTGAAACCTCTAGATCCTTGGATGGCTCCTATTAGATAATCACCTATTTATCTTTAAACTAACTCAAACTCTAGAAGTAAAAGGTAGAAGAGACTGGGAATAAAATAAAATGTAAATGCTCTATCTTACTAGGTGATGCACCAAATTGTTATGAATCACAAACATAAATGACTAAGTGTTGGTTTTATACTATCTGACTTGAGGGAAAGTACTTTTTTTTTGTATAGGCTTGCATAAATATTTCATAGTGAGGTTTTGAATGAACCTATTAAGGAGAATATTTTTCTCACTTAACCATTTCAAAACATAAAACATAAACTACAACTTGCAAAAAAACATACACTCCTGCAAAAAGGTACTCAGATGAGACAAGATAACATAGAATGAAAAAATTCACTAATCACCTTTATCAATCACCTATAGTGCACATAAATATGCAAAAAGAAAAGAAGACTAAAAGAACTTAGATAATGTGTTTCTCCAAAAGTTCAGCCACTTTCAATTGTGCTTCCAAAAGAGTTACAAATTCATGCAAAAATTCTCCAAAGGACAAAAACTGGTCACAATGATCTTCTCTGCATAATCCAAACTCTCTAAAAATGAGCCAAGTACAAGTATTTATGTTTCAGCATGAAAGATCTCCATGAAAATAGAACATGAATCGTTGGGGTCAGATTCAACAAGAAAAGCTATTTTTAAGGTCCTCAAAGGTCTCTAAAAGCACATGGGAAAAATGAAAAAGTCAAGCCACCTAACTCTTTTACCATTAAGGTCCCCCAAAATACTCCAACTCCCCTAGATATGGGTCAAACAACTCCTAGATGCTCTCTCCTTGTTGGAAGACTAAATCCAACTTCCCTAAATGCTCTCAAATCCATTATTATTGCATTTTTCTATTTGAGATTTTTAATAAATATTAATTGATTTGTAAAAGCTATCAATTAATAATCATTAAATTACAAGATTTACTTAGAAATGCAATAAGATTAAGTTCAAAAATATTTATTTACTTAATAATACAATAATATAATAAAAAAATTATATTATTATATCATTAAATAAATAAGAAACATATGAAAATGTTTTAAAAGCCACCAAAATGCTTGGTCGCAGACTTCAAGCAATCATAAAAGAAAGAATAAGGGCACTATGAAACCTGATAACGCTTAAAGAATTTTCATTTTCATACTTTGTGTTTTTTTGCATTCGAGGGTTGTGGAAACCCTAAGGTGCCAATATGGGGAAATTTTCATCTTTCCCTACCCACGCCACCAACTATGGAGTTTAGAGCTCTTTGTGATTTCACTGGAAAGAAATTGCAGTTTATCTATAGAGCATTTTTCAAGTTGTAACATGCCTTTGATAGGTAAATCCCCCTTCTTTGAGACTTTGATTCCTTGTGGGTACTATACTTTATGTATCTTTCACCATTGTTTTTCATATTGCGCATGTATGACTTGATATTTATGTGTTCTTCAATGCTCGAGCCTCCTACGCCCCCTTTCTACTAAGCTTAAAATCCCCGATTATAACTTGAGAACTTTTGTAGATTCTCGAGGGCTTCTTGATATTCCATGTTGTATACAAGCTATAGCTTTGGATTTGATGCTAAGGATATACAACTCCTAGATTCTCTCTCCTTGTTGGAAGACTAAATCCAACTTCCCTAAATGCTCTCAAATCCATTATTATTGCATTTTTCTATTAAAGAGTTTTAATAAATATTATTTGATTTAAAAAAGCTATCAATTAATAATCATTAAATTACAAGATTTACTTAGAAATGAAATAATATTAAGTTCAAAAATATTTATTTACTTAATAGTACAATAATATAATCAAAAAAATTATATTATTATATTATTAAATAGATAAGAAACATATGAAAATGTTTTAAAAGCCACCAAAATGCTTGGTCGCAAACTTCAAGCAATCATAAAAGAAAGAATAAGGGCACTATGAAACCTGATAGCACTAAAAGCATTTTCATTTTCATACTTAGCATTTTTTTTCATTCCAGGGTTGTGGAAACCCTAAGCCACCACTGTGGGGAAATTTGCATCTTTCCCTGCACATGCTGCCAACTATGGAGTTGAGGGATATTTGTGATATCACTGGAATATATTTGCAATTTATCTATGGGGAATTTTTTGGGTTGTAACATGCCTTTGACAGGTAAATCCCCCTTCTTTAAGACTTTAATTCCTTGTGGGTACTCTACTTTGTATATCTTTTACCATTTCTTTTTCATATTGCGCATGTATGACTTGATATTTATGTGTTCTTTAATGCATGGGCCTCCTACGCCCCCTTTCTACTGAGCTTAAAATCTCTGATTATATCTTGAGAAAATTTGGAGATGCTCAGGGCCTTCTTGATATTCTATTTTGTATACAAGCTATAGCTTTGGATTTGATGCTAAGGCTTCTCTGAGGGTTTATACATTTGTACTTTGTCTTCTATGGAGGTTGCATGCACTATCCTTCCTTTTTTGATAACTATATTATGAACATTGTATTTTTCCATAGTGAACCTGGAAATTTATGTATATGTGTTGGCTCAAAGGAGAACTTTGTTTCTTTTAGTTTCCTTCCTTTCCTTGTACTCCAACCCATGATAGAAAAACAAACGTGGATGTATTCATTGCAACATTTGGTTACGCCGTATTCACTGCACTTCCTATAGCTCATCAAAAGGTTTCCCATGTCTATTTTATGGAGAGAATAAGACATTATTTGTATCTCTGCTACCATTATGAGCTCTATGAATTTCTTCTATGTCTCTGCTTCATTGCCACTGGAGCCTCTGCTTAATAATGATGGAAACTCTCCCAAGGTTGCAGTTGTTTCTGTGCATTATGGAAACTGATTTTTTGAAAAAATATTGTTGTTCACTCAACTACATGACTATAATAGATCTTATTGTAACAATGTTATTGTAATCCTCATGACCTTGAGACCAGCATGGTTACTATTTTCTGACTACCTCAAATATGTCATTGTCATTATATTATATCTACCATCATTAAGTAAAATACTCATTGACCTAACTCAACCTGTGGTATCTCGTGCTTCTCAAAAAAAAATTCTTTAAGTGATAAAAATTTATTGTCCTCTTTGATTGTAAGAATGAATATGATAACCATTTCATGCACTTAGCTGATCTCATTATCTTTACGTTTGAGGCTCATTAATATGACTATTCATTCATGACATGATGACTATTTTGACTGAACTGGATATCATTTCATGAATTTTGGTACAATTTCTACAGCTCATTGTATCTCCCACAAATTTTATACTTCACATTATGATAAAAAGAGAAATATTATCATGTGAAAATCATAATATCTATATTTCTAGTGTGGTGAGATTTCTCCTGTAACTCCATTATGCCTCATATTATTGCATTGGAATTTAGGACAACAACATTGAAATATTGTTTCATTTTCACCAAGCTATCACATAGAAATAGATCCTTGTATTTTTTTGATTTTGGGTAAACTTCGGTCTTAATGCTTGACCTGTCAATGCTGCTACCTGTGCCTTTATATCACTATCTTTCCTTTGTGATCATGTGTTCTTCATCTTTGATGTCATTTTTGTTGCATTTCTAGTGTAGTGTCTCCTTTAGATCATACCAGCTTATTTCTGATCACAACATATGACCATTGCCTTAACCATTTTGTGTAGATGTTAAAAAGAATGAAACAAAAGGTTTCATGCCTGGTAAGTGCAAGTCACTTTAATCTCTCATTTGCATTTGAAAATTTTGGTGCTGCATTTATATTTTCTGATAGGATGAAATAAAAGGTTTCATTTATGTTGATTACATGTCCCTTTAATATTTATTGGCTCTCATGCATTTAATACATCTCAGGATTATGATGCAACTGCATGTTTTACTTTCCTCCAAACCGCCAGGACATGATTGATGCATTTATATTATTTGATACCCCGATATTATCATATATTGCAATTCATTTTATCCATGTAATCATTTGTGCCTGGAAAACTTTCACCTATGCTTGTATGGATATAAATGACCTACAACTTATGAGAATACTCAATCGCAAATTGAAGACCAACAACTTACTTTGGATTTCCCACTAAGAAGAACTAAGATCCAACTATCATAACTCTTTGATTTCACCCCAACAAGTTGGGCTCGACCCTTATGGGAGCCTATTTTTACCCCACTTTCTAGGATCATATATGTTTATGCACATTAACACAGCTAGTTAGGAAAAAATTGGATCTTTCTAGTTTAGAGAGCATTTTGACATTGCATAGGAAGGTAGATGAAATAGTCTTCAGTTATTGTGTAGAACTTTTAAAGTTCTAACATCATTGCTTTAACATTTTTGCAGGTTAGGGAAGCAATAATGGAGGGGCAAAGCATGAGTGTAGTGGATGAAGAGTTGTTTCAAAGACATGCTTCAAGCTTCCAGTCATTCAGACAATGAATGGATTCTTTCATTACTCTATTTATGTACTTTTGAATACTTTCTAGATTAGGAAATGTAATGTTTTTCCGTTCTAGTTTCACGAAATGTGTGAAGCAATCATTCCTTCAATTAATAAATATGTTACATTTTTAGAAAAGATATATAATATTCTTTTGTTATTCATGCTATGTACTTTAATTGTCATCATCAAATGCAATATATAATTTGAATCAAGATCAAAGCAATAATTATATGCAAAACATAAAATTTCAAATGTACATCATCATTTAGAATGCAAGGCTCTACCTGATTGAGTTAGGTAGGTGAAATTAGGTCACAATGGCCAAACTTATCACAGGTGCCTTCTTCTAGAAATGTTGTTAAAGACAAAATACTAAAGTTGTCAACCGATCTAATGATGTCAAGTATGACTTAAAGATTTGGATGCCAGAGAGAGAGAGAGAGATTGTATCTCTCTCATCCTATCTTTGGGGATCCAATGCTTGAAGTCATAATTGAAGGATGTTAATCTCTATATCTCTCTCTGTCTTTCTGTCATTGGGAAATCTAATGCTTCAATTGATTGGAGGATACAACAATTCAATGAAAAACATATAAATCATTCAATGTAAACCATATAAACATATAAAAAATTCAATGATAAACATACAAACAATTCAATGTAAACCATCAAGTTCATATTAATGTTTTTTCGTAACAACCACATGTAAGGCCTGAAAGACTTATACCTACTGATCCTTGAGAAGAATCATCGCCTTGCCTTTATGTACATTGTATAGGATCCTCACCAAAGGGGGTTCTGATTCCTACATAAGAAATTCATTTATCCAATGTTAGCTTACATCTTATATGAAGATCAATCATAATCAAATTCACCCATTAGGCCTCCTTCCTGCGACAAATTCTCATTAATGTTATACCCTTAAAAAAAAACCTTTTTCCACTTCTTTAATGTCCTTATATGTTTTCTGATCATACAAATTCATTATTCTTGTCCATACTCATGGTTACAACCCAATATCACCAAAAAATTAAAAGAATATAAACTTAATTTAGTCAATAATTTAGGTAATTTAGACAAATTACCTGGCTTCAAATATAATCAAACCACTTACAGATGCCTTCTTCTGGCAATGTTGCTGAAAATACTAAATTTGTCAACTGATCTGATGATGTCAAATATGACTTGAAGCTTTGGATGAGAGAGAGAGAGAGAGTCTCTCTCATCCTATCTTTGGGGATCCAATGCTCAAAGTCATAATTGAAGGATGTTAATCTCTATATCTCTCTTTGTCTTTCTGTCATTGGGGCATCTGATGCTTCAATTGATTGGAGGATACAACAATTCAATGAAAAAAATATAAATCATTCAATGTAAACCATACAAACATATAAAAAATTCAATGATAAACATACAAACAATTCAATGTAAACCATCAACTTCATATTAATGTTTTTTTTGTAACAACCTCATGTAAGGCCTAAAAGACTTATACCTGCTGATCCTTGAGAAGAATCATCACCTTTCCTTTATGTACATTGTATAGGATCCTCACCAAAGGGGGTTCTGATTCCTACATAAGAAATTCATTTATCCAATGTTAGCTTACATCTTATATGAAGATCAATCATAATCAAATTCCCAAACCACTTACAGATGCCTTCTTCTGGGAATGTTGCTAAAAATACTAAATTTGTCAACTGATTTGATGATGTCAAATATGACTTGAAGCTTTGGATGCGAGAGAGAGAGAGAGAGAGAGAGAGAGATTGTATCTCTCTCATCCTATCTTTGGGGATCCAATGCTCGAAGTCATAATTAAAGGATGTTCATCTCTATATCTCTCTCTATCTTTCTGTCATTGGGGCATCTAATGCTTCAATTGATTGGAGGATACAACAATTCAATGAAAAACATATAAACCATTCAATGTAATCCATACAAACATATAAAAAATTCAATGATAAACATACAAACAATTCAATGTAAACCATCAAGTTCATATTAAATTTTTTTTTGTAACAACCTCATGTAAGGCCTGAAAGACTTATACCTGCTGATCCTTGAGAAGAATCATCACCTTGCCTTTATGTACATTGTATAGGATCCTCACCAAAGGGGGTTCTGATTCCTACATACGAAATTCATTTATCCAATGATAGCTTACATCTTATATGAAGACCAATCATAATCAAATTCACCCATTAGGCCTCCTTCCTGTGACAAATTCTCATTAATGTTATACCCTTAAATACATACCTTTGTCCACTTCTTTAATATCCTTATATGTTTTCTGATCATACAAAGTCATTATTCTTGTCCATACTCATGGTTACAACCCAATATCACCAGAAAATTAGAAGAATATAAACTTAATTTAGTCAATAATTTAGGTAATTTAGTCAAATTACCTGGCTTCAAATATAACCAAACCACTTACAGATGCCTTCTTCTGGCAATGTTGCTGAAAATACTAAATTTGTCAACTAATCTGATGATGTCAAATATGACTTGAAGATTTGGATGAGAGAGAGAGAGAGAGAGTATTCATCTATATCTCTCTTCATATCTTTGGGCATCTAATGCTTGAAGTCATACTTGAAGGATGTTCATCTATATATCTCTTTGTCTTTCTGTCATTGGGGAATCTGATGCTTCAAGTGATTGGAGGATACAAAAATTTAATGACAAACATATAAACCATATAAACATATAAACAATTCAATGACAAACATAAAAACAATTCAATGTAAACCATCAAGTTCAGATTAATGTTTTTTTGTAACAATCTCATGTAAGGCCTGAAAGACTTGTACCTGTCGCTCCTTGAGAAGAATAATTGCCTTGCCTTTATGTACACTGCATAGGATCCTCACCAAAGGGGGTTTCATTTTGTGTATATGAAATTCATTTATATAATGTTAGCTTACATCTTATATGAAGATTAATCACAATCAAATTCACCCATTAGGCCTACTTCCTGCAGCAAACTCATTAATGTTATACCCTTAACATATACCTTTGTCCACTCTTCCAATGTCCTTATATGTTGCCTTCTCATATACAGTCATTGTTCCTATCCATACTCATGGTTACAACCTAATATCACCAAACAAATTACAAGAATATAAAATTAATTTAGTCAAATTACCTAGCTTCAAATATAGCATCGTATAAAGTGGGGAGGTTCTCATGTTTTAATATTTTAATAGCTTCGTAAAGTTTCAAATGTAGCTCAATCTATGATGAGTTTGGAGTCTTTCAAGGGTGGAATAAGTAAGTTTGGAAGCTTTCAAAAGTTCTCAAAATCAACGAAGGATTTATATGGTATTCCTTGTCAAAATATCACAAATGGGAACTAACTTTTTTTTAATGGAAATTGGCCCTTATTCCAAGCTCTTAATATCGGTGAATTGACCAACTTTCCAAAATGAACTAAGAAGTTGATGCATTCATTAATAAGAAATTTATTTATTATAACTAACTCAAAGTTTGTTAACAAGTCCCCGTTGCAATCTCACAACATGAAATGATTACAAATACCAGAAAATAGAGTCATTGAAAGGGTTCTTGAAACTTTCAGTAAATTCAATCAGTATGTATGTTGAATGTGGATTTATAACCATCACACCCCAAAGAGATGTCATCTCA
The DNA here is from genome assembly GCA_018584345.1 of Thuja plicata. Classification (NCBI taxonomy): domain Eukaryota; kingdom Viridiplantae; phylum Streptophyta; class Pinopsida; order Cupressales; family Cupressaceae; genus Thuja; species Thuja plicata. The sequence goes on from MU228479.1 coordinate 1,705,074, forward strand.
ACTAGGAATGAATGCAATAATTATAGGATAATGGACAAAATGGAATTTTTGATCTAGTTTGTAGAAGCCTTTGAGAAAATACAACTAACATGTATAAAGTTGAATCCACAAAAAAATTATGTTAAGCTCCTTGCTCGTAAGGCAAGAGCTTTGGAATAGGTTATAAAAATCCATTACATCATAACGATGGAGATATTTTTGGTATATATTATGGTTCATGATGTTTTTTAGACATGACAACTAAATAAATTCACATCCACCTCAAAGGATAGATCCTCCCATGCAACACGATGATTCCAAAAACTCACAAAAAACAATACTGTTGAAAAGGCTTTGAAAACTTTCAAGCAATATAATCCACAAGTATAAACTCAAATTTGAAAACATTTGTCAATATCACAACCACTGTTCATATAGATATGTATGCAAAATATGGGTGACACCAAGGTTAAGGGATAAATAGCTTATCAGATTTTCTCATCATAGTTTTTTGTTGTAGATGCATGTGGAATGTGGAAATCATAGACAACACAGCTAGATTGTTTTAAAAATTTCCTCAAACATATGTCATCTCAAGGAACTAAATGTAATGATTGCAAGATATTTGTGTAGAATGATTTTTTTTAAAGGTTTTAGAATCTCTCAAACAAATTCAATTGACAGGTATAGAGCTCATTTCTCTGACTAAAATCCTTCTTTCCCATTACAAAATGAGTACTTCACCATATTGACAATACAATTTTAATTGTTTCTTCTTATATAGACATGCATGAAAATTGCAAAGACACAAAAAGTGCATTAAATAATTCAACAAAGTACATCAAATAAGTGTCATTTTGTGTAATGCAATTATTACAAGGTTTTCTAAAATGTTGAAAATGTTGTAGAAACTTCAAATAAAGTGCAATTGGTAGGTGTCAATTGCCATCATCTGAATAAAGGAAACACAAAAAAATGGATTAATGGTGTGGGAATGAAGAAAAGATAATTATTCATCAACAATGATAATGAAATTTTAACAATTTATTATGGTTTGTTAAATGCCAAGCATGTGAGACAGGTATGGCTACAAATGGTGTCATTCAAAAAATACATAAAGAGAAAGATAGATTGCACACTGTGAAATGTTTAATTGCTTGATGTAGTGGATAGGTTATACTCCTCTAAGCTCTCATCAAAATACCAAAGGGGGTCATTTTATGTTCATTTCAAGTGTGGATGGTCTTATCCTAAAGCATTATCATGTGGTATTTACAATTACCAAATCTCACCAAAACTTTCAAGGTCTTATTTGTTTTTTATGCTATGACGGTGACGAGTGTTGATATTTAAATTCATGCCTTCAAGGTATGACCTAGGGATTCATCATATTTGTGTTTTTCTTTTGCATTATTTTCCTCATGAAATTGGAAACACAAGAAAACATCAAAATCAAACAACATTAATGTTAGAGGAGTGTGTGTTAGTCAATCAATGATTCATAAATTTGTGTGTGCATATCTATCAAGGAATGAAAGAAGAGAAGTTCTACTGGATTGAAACATTATAAAAGGAATGATATTTGGGTTGAATGGAAGGGAAATGTGTTTAATAGATTCATTTGGAATAAGTTGGAATATATTTCCTTAAAGGTTAAGTTATTGATCAATATTGATCAATAGGTAATTTGTAGATTGGAATTTGATATTATAAAATTTACATATTCAATAGATGTATCATCTAAAAATTTAAGCGAGGTGGCTCTTGCAAATGCTCTTGTTAGATATTATACTTGGAAATGCTCTTGTAGACATGTATGAAAAATGTGGAAGCATAGGCAAGGAATGTGAATTGTTTAAAATAATGCCTAAAAGAGATGTCATCTCATGGAAAACCATAATTGTAGGATATGCACATAACGGACTTTGAAAAGATTCCCTAAAATATTTTGAATTAATGAAGTGATTTGGAACATATCCTAATATTTTAAGATTTTCTTATGTTCTATGCGCATGTAGCCATGGACGTCATTCAAAGCATAATGGATAGAGGAATTTTGTTAGATGTTTCAATTGCAAGTGCCCTATTAGACATGTATGCAAAGTGTGGAAGCATAGACAAGGCATGTGAATTATTTGAAAGAGTACCTCAAATAAATGTGGTCTTATGGACTGCAATAATCATTAGATATAAACTGAAATGGGTTTGTCGAAAAGGAATTAGAAACCTTAAATAAAATACAAGTGGTAGGTGTAAATATAAATTCCATAACTTTTGTGAGAATCCTCCCTTCTTGTGCCCAAATGGGAGCATTGGAGTATTTTTTCTATTAATGAAGTTAAGTTTTCTGCATTTTTTCATGTTTTGTAAGTCATAACAGTCTGATTACAACCATTTATCCATAGTAGGGGATTGATATTTTGAATCAAATTTCTTTGGTTTGGATGAGGGGATGAATGCCATCAAATCTAGTTTTTGTTTCATTCAATTCTTTCTTGTTTTGAGTAAGATACCGACATTTTATTCTGACTGTCAAAACCCTTGTTTAGGGTATTCCAAGAGTAAGAAAATGTAGTTCTTTCTTTGTTCCACGTGTGATAAGTCCCCATGTTTGGCAGGGTGATGGAGGATGATGTATACTACATTCTCCAAGGGTTGCATGGAACCATGAAAGATGGGGCACATGCTTGAGCACTGTAAAAGGTAACTGTGAACTCTCACAATAGGAGTAGAATAGTGACAGTTGTTGTTGAAAGTGTTAAGTTTAATGATCAGATATGAGCAATTAAGTAAGTGTTATTATTCAGAATAAGGAACAAAAAATAGAAAATATAATCTAATACAATTTAATCAAACTATATCAATGAAGCTGAGACTCCCTCTCAGCTATGACTACATCCAAGGTCTCATCATCAGGGCTACTCCCATGATCAATTGTCATATGTCACCTCATTGTGATTCTAATTATCACAAGATATCCACATGATATCTAATAAATAAAACTTTATGACATAAAACCAAGGTTCACTCCCTCTGAACCAATTAATCATGATCTTGCTAGATCCGCTAATCATCTCCCTCTATCAAGGAAGCAATCCTTTCTGAATTTACATGAATTGAAGGAACAACATTCCTTTCAATTTGTACAAGAAGTATCCATAGAAATCATACTCTAAGTCACAAAAATTGATCCATGTGGAAGGTAATGATTTCTTGACATAGGATTAATTCCACTTACAATTTTTCCATAGAGACTTATCATAGTCAAGTTACAAGAAGACACCTAAGCACTATTAACACAACATCCTACCCTAACTTCCCATAGAGTAAGAACATGTGCAGTTAAAGGAACATTTCCTGCAGCCCCAAGAAGTCATGACGAGTCCTAGATTGAGACCTACTTCAGAAGTGATCTCAACTTAATCATAAGGAAAAAACCTTAGCTTGAGCCTTCTTCAAGATGCGTCAGGTAATTTCTCCCTCTAGATTTGATCTCTCATCATACTTATGCTTCTTGTATGCACCCTAAAATGGTCGCCTAGACTTTGGGCCCCATTTCTCAATTTATCAAATCCCTAAATCAATATTTTCAAATATCAACAATATCAATTATATCAATTTCCTTGATCAAATCATAATCAATTCAATATTTCTTAAGGTTTGAGCCTTATTTAATTTAAAAGA
>MU228479.1:1718741-1753431 GCA_018584345.1 Thuja plicata
AGATTTCCTTTATGCTTTAGATTAATTCATCTAGCTTAACTAGGAGGCTTTGTAATACTTTTTCTTTCATTTTCATAGCTTAGCTTGCATATTCATCTTAATCTAGCTTGCATTGTATTTCATTCTTTATTCTTGAGGATATTGGCATTATTGCCCTTGTCTTCATTGAATCTCCCATTGCATGGTTTACTAGCAAGGTTATAGGCTTAATAGCTCTAGCTGAGAGCATTCTAAAAACCCTTGCACTCCATGCCTAGGGAGCTATGGATCAATTTTTGAGACCTCATTCTTGAGTGTTCTTGAATGTAAGAATTCATAGAAGTGTGACACAATTATAGCACACACTTCTCAATCCATCCTGATCAAGAGTTACTCTAGAGAGATTAGTAACAAATCATGGAAATAAAACTTATATAAGAGAAATAATAATGCATGAAATAACTACATAAATTTTTATGAGCATTGTAAAGAATGTTTATCTCTATCTAAGATAAATAATGTTGAGACTGCCAATCATCAATTCCTCATAACCTTATGAGAGATACTATATTTTAGGAGATTCAAACCCTTCAATGATAGGTCATAACATACACATCTCCATAAGTATTCATGTCAAGTTATAATCATCCAAGACAATATAGATGATAACATATTACAACCAAGTATGTTCACTCAACTTAGAATGCATGCAAGCATCCATCACATGAATACATAGAACCTTTAGATAATAAGATAATGATGTATCAGGGCCAATAATAGAACTAGCCTATGGAATATAATATAACAAATTCTAATTTTCATAAGTCAAGCATTAGATTAGCTCATATTTTGCCTTGCCAATCTAGATAGAAAATGAGCAAGTAGAGCCTACGGTTTGACATTCCTGGTCACTCATTTTGTGAGCATAATCTATCAATGTCTATAATCAGCTCACAAAATATAATATCAAATGAATATACTGAAGATTTTAAGCTATATAGTGAATAATGATCAAGGATATAAAAGTATAGGACTCATATCATCAAATTTGCTAGTACCAAGAAAGATCTAAGTTATCAATTGTACACCATTAATATTTCTAATCAGCTATAAGAAATTTTCCTAGAGAAATTCACAAGAAGAAAGTCAATACTACTTAGAATAATTTCTTACCTCTAATCATTTATACTAGAGCAATCAAATACTGATCATTCCTTTATGTCGAGGTCAAGAATTATATCTTGAATCTCACATCCTTTTGGTTAATACTTATATTCAACTTCCATTCTTTAGTTGCAACATTAGTTTACTTTTACAAGATGGACCCTTAGCAAAATAATTATGATAAGTAAAGAAGGAATGAATTGTTCAAGACTATGAGGATAACTTCCATCATCAACAACATATGAGGTTACATGCAAAGATTGCTTAAATAATTAGTATAACATAAGGATTCAAACTAAAATCATCAAAAGAGAACATAAAGCTAAGATATCAAGCATGAATTCTTTATAATGTAGGGATAATCCATTAGAATTGATAGCACCAAGATAATTCAAGTCCTAAAAAAAATTTCAGCCAAAGAAATAAAACATTATGCAATTAGCAACTAGCAACTTTATATTACTGTGATCAATGAAACTCACAAGATATCTTAGCAAGAAGAAGAGCAATAGACTAAGGAGAATCTAAATTCATACCATCCAAGAGTAACACCAATCAATCACATGAGACTATTACAGGAACCTATAGTTAAGAGGATAATTTAATTCAACACTATAATGATTATAGATCATTCGTTAGAGCTTGATAGCTTCTTGCAACATAAGTAGATTCTTTGTTCAAGGTGAATCATCACTCAAAGGGATTCCATTTAAGATTTGTAATACATTACAAAACTCAATCAGATAGGTATTGAACTCATCAAAATTTTAGCGTAGAGTACCTCACCATATGACAACAAAAGGAGATAAGTATGCTTACCAATGATCACGGTGATTTCTCTATTGTACCCAAAAGGGTTCTATTTTAAAATCTGAGAACATAAAAGTCTACAACCTATTTTTCTTGATAAGAAATGATAGTGAGGGTCTAACCATGAATCAATAGTATTTAGAATACCATAATGACAGACCAGCTAAGGAATTAGATCAACTAGTTGAAGTTAACACACAACTAACCAACTTCACATCAAAGGTCATTCCAATACTATGTCTTCAAACTTTTGGTCAAATAGTTGTAGTCACATTTTGACATAAGAAAATTAAGTTGATTACACAAAGTATATTTCTACTACATCAATATAATACAACTTTATACTTTGCAATTATTTACTAGAGATCAAGAATAGATAGTCCAATCATATTAACAAGAACGCATGCAATGAAACTCATCGATAAAAATGAAATGACTACATCATATATGAAGTCATATCCTAATCTAATGTAATCTCAAGTCAAAGACAAAAGATACTTAACTTTGAATGGATTCTATGAAATCAGATATGGATCTAAGCTTCAAACACACAAGCTCATAGGGTCAAGATATGATAATACCCAAGGAAATCCTTCAGATATTCCTAGGTGGTCATCCATTTTTTATCATGCTAAAATTTGATCACTCAAGATTAGTACAAACTTGGCTCTGAAAACATGTTAAGTTTAATGATCATATCTGAGAAATTGAGTAAGTATTATTAATCAGAATAAGGAAAAACAAATATAAAATCTAATCTAATAATCAGTGAACAAAACACAAGAAGATACCCTGGGATAGTATAAGGTAACTTATTATATTTTGGTTAATATATTATGTGTTGATAAAAGGAAGTGTGAACAGAGCCCAAGGGTGACTTGAAGTGTGTGGGACTAGAGTGAGGAATGGTTGTTATTAGTTGGTGATTGGTTAGACAAGGGTGGAAAGTCCTAGATAAGAAATATTAGGAAAATGATTTGTAATAAAGGAAGATAAGTTGGGTTGATTCAAAAAACAAAACAAATTGCTCAGAAAGACACCTCACCTAAAAAAACCACATCGTAAAAGAAGTCCACTTCATCATTTTAAATTTGAGATTCATGATCCCCATGCATATTAACCAATCCTTTTGACATTTTGGTAGGTTTGAAATCTTTCATTAGAAATTACCTCTTTTAACTTAAGGGAGCATTACAGTATGAAATTCAAAATGACCCAATCATCATTAGAAATGATCTCTTTTACAAGTTATGTTAATTTAGAATTTATGATATGATGATAATTGAACTACCACATAATCTATGTCCAAGGCATCTGTGCACTGGAGGTATCCTGCACCTTCCAGGTTGCCTACATACCCGTATCCATAGGATCAAGGCCCTTGGAACTCACACTCTCTAATGATATGTAGTTTTGTTTGAACTATGTTTATGAAGCTATAATGGGAACACACCCTTTCAAAGTATTTAATCGATCCTGGACAACTCTTCAGTGGTTGACACCCACTCGGGCACATCCACCGGATCCTATATCATCTAACACAACACTTGAAGTGCTTGTCATATGGTTAAAATGAAAAATATGTGTTTAGAGTTTTCCTATGCGTATCAATTATATTTTACTCTCCTCTTACTATTGTTCCAATTTTCCTCTTGATCGCTACTCTACTTCTTTAATGAAAGACCCTATTTTTTTTTTGGAAAACAATGTCCAAATGAAATTATGCAGGGTTTTGAACAATGTTATAAGAACTACCTAGATTTACATAAGAATAAAAAATCCAACTCTTAGAAAAATTATAACAATGAACATTTAAATTTCAGAGAAATAATATAAGGACAATCCTTATTCCAAGTCTGAAAATAGCAATATGAATACACATTAATTTAAGAACAACATAGTAGGATAAAACCATTTGGGAACAATAGTATAATAACAAAATCTTAACAAATACCTACTTATTATGTTCTACAATCTACCATTAACAGGGAAGAGTGTATAGTATTAATGCAACTATTATGTTATATTCAGGAAATCATGTAAGGATTGAATCATGAATTCTGTGATTACCTTGTAAAGATCAATCAACCAACATCAACAGAACCATGAATATGCTAGACAAAGATAACCATAGTCATATACATTCCAATGAAAAGGGTCATCTAAGAAGACAATAATGCATAAATACCATTTAAGATAGCCCAAGCAACTGTAACATAGTGTACCTAATAGATCAAGAAAATGGAAATGATCTAACCATCATGATGAAATGATGTCATACATAGTGACACCATTCTATAACTCCACCAACTCATCGATAAGAGGCTCAATATATACTTTCATATCTTTAACTTGGTACTTACCTAGTTAAATTAACAACATTACATATATTGTGACCATTTTACTGCAAGATTTATAATTACATGTAGATAACTATTAAATGATAAAATACCTAAAAATTGACATCCATGAAAGAATGTTAAAATACCTAGAAATTGACACCCATGGAGGAATGCCATTGCTGATAACAAAAATAGGCCACACCGAGTAAACAGATCTCAACTCTCCAAATGGATCGACATCGTCCACTGCCAATGAAAGCATGAGATTACGAGGTTCTTCTTTAAAGTGTGATCAATTTTACTCTATGTCCATAAATTTTTAACCATCCACATGCATTCAAATAATGTCATCTCAACTTATATTGTATGCATGGTAATCCATAAATTGTGCCAAGCTACTGCACTTGAATAATCATTGCATACGTGGAATAATAGGAATGTAATGAAGAACCTTGTGAGACACCTTTTTTTGTTATTGATCTGTTTGATATCTACTCGTACGACATTTAGGGCATTTTTTGAAAATTCATGTTCTTTATGATATATAATATGATCATTGAGACAAGCATCTATTCCTTGGTACTCCATTCCAATATCTTTCATAGTGGCACATAATTCTCGGTATGAGCGAGGTAGAATATTTGATGGTGGTAACAAAAAATCACCTATCAATCTACAATAAAAAAATATAAGCTATTAATATAAACAATATTAATGGTACATGATTCACCCTTTATTAACTATAATGACATATATGACATACCTTAACATATGTGACATTGTTATGTTGGATAAACCATTCATAACCTTAAAGTTCACTGACAACAATACAATAGAGAGAAGATTTGTTTGGGGGCCTTCGTAAAGGGTCGTGTCTTCCTTCTCAAGTAGAGGTATATCATGGAAAACATCAAGGTCATCTTGATCATCATCATCGGATGCACCAGTACCAAATGTGTCATGGATCAATGTATTTGTACTATCACCTTCAAATGTGTTTTCTAGCGCATGATCTTCATCTTCCATGGGATCATTATCTTCATCTTTGATATTCCCACCTCCATGTTCCTCCACTTCAAAAACCATATTCTTTGGGTTGTGGCGATCCATATCATGTGCCCTGGGGAGCTTGACCTATATAAAAATGATGACCATAAATAAATCATGATCATGATCTCATCATCAAGTGATTTCTTATGTATATAAATTGTTAAAATGATATAATGAACAACTTACCAATGGATGATAATCATGCCCCCTACAATGTGACCATTTTCCCTACAATCTCTCTTAGATTTTTTGATTAGCAGTCTTCTAGTGTTTAATCCCTTATAAATTTTGCAGGGACAATAAAATTTTCCATCACCTTTTATTTTTGAAGTTAGATCACAATCTAGCAATTGTTGGTGCAGGAGCACCTAGGCTATCCTCTAGGCCCTAGTCACTTTTGGATTCTAAATTACCTTATCTAATTGAGTGTGTGTTTTCTTAAGACCTTATAAGGCCTTTTGTTGTGTGTGACTAGATGGATTAGTGGTTAGTGCTAATTTCATCTTAGTCTTTGGTTTTTGCTTTTAGTCCTTAGTTTGGTCTAATTTAGGGAAATTATGTCAAAATGTGTCCAAGACCCATGTGTGGGTGGTAAGATGCTTAAGGAGGCATAAATGATGTTATTTCATCAAACTAAATGGGTTAGAGGCCCTAGAATATAGTTTGCATAATAAATGCAAAAGATGTCAAAAAGTTGTCATGACAACATTTGCAACTTTTTACAAATGTTGCATGCAACTTGACAACATTGGATTCCCACCATTCTAGGAGTGGGAAACGAATGTTAGTGGCCTAAAAAATGTGGAGGAAGAATATTTAGACACACTATGGCTCATTTCCTGAGGGAGAGTGAATGTATGCAAGTTTTAGAGAGCAATAGAGCAAGTGTTTTTGAAAACAAAGTACAGTCAATGTATTTGCAAGATCTTTGTGTTTTAATGGATTAAATTAACTGATTGTTGTCAATCAGGATTGTGCCTATAGCTTGATTTAGAATCTAGCTATCCTATTGAAACATGGAAACATTCTCCTTGGTGGAAGAGAGAATGAGTCTCCGGATTCTAGGCTGATTCCTATTGAATTTGGAATATCACCTCATACTGATTTTTTGTGGTTTTGGGAAAAGGGTGAAGGATAAATAAAAAATGAATACTGATTAATAAAGTGATACACCAAAATGGATTCATATTTTTTAGAATTGTAAATCTGTACTTGTAGGACATACATTACTGAACTCTGCAATAATTTTCACTTCACAACACCTAGGATGACCAAGAATTTACTATTAGGGTTTAAAACCACTAATGGTAAAAATTCAACCAACAAACAAGTACTTTCTTTAAAAGGTTTATTCTTTATAACTTAGAATAGGAATTTGGAACAATTCACTAATTTATGCTTAAAAGGCACAATACACTTAAATGTGGAAAACTTGGAAGGATAGATAGCAAAACTCAGAAAAGATATACGAATAATAAGGCTAGCTCTATTATCTTCAAAATCTACAAAAATGGTTACAAAATACAAGGAAAATATAAAAAGGAACAATATGTTCACTAATACCTCTTAATCCCCAAATTCTGAACCCTTACAAATGAATAAGAAGTTCAGTTATATAGCCCCTAAGGCCAATTCAAAAATGAAATCCCCCCCAAAAGGTGCTCCTAAACAGATAGATAACTCTGAATTTCAGGCCCAAATGATGTCTACAATGTAGCCTCCAAAATAACCAAATCCCTAAATTTAAGGCATAATTGATGTCAAAAATAAAGCCCCCTAGATTTTAGGTCTCCTAATGTTGATATTTCTTGATTTACATCTTTATAATATATCAACACATTAGATAACACATCTAAAATATGACCAAAAAATAACTTAAGATGTCACCCCAACCCTAAAACCCTAACATAACATATAGAAATAACCCTAACCATCCTCCAAACCCTAACTTGAATGCATGAGTAACCACCCATCAAAACTGACACCTTGGCACTGTGGTCAACATGACCTATTTCACCAAAATCTATTATCATTTACACTGTCATAGCATATGATGAAGTTGTCATGGCACTTAAAGTGGGGTTGTCATGCACTATATTTTGTCAGAGATTTAACTCTCTCTGTAAGGCAGATTTCAAAGTTTGTCACATTTTGACATAGGTATTTCTCGCACTTCATTTGCATTTTGTAGCTTTTAGAAGAAAAGAAGTTAGGGTTTGTGTTGTTTTGGCATCGCCATGCTAGTGAATTCTGCACTATTTCTTTGGTTTCCTCTGTCATGCTTGGGCTCATCTATAGTTCATCATGTGATCTGTGAGTTAGCATCTGTCACATACTGTAGTTTTTCATCTTTATCTAGCATTTGAGGTTTGTTTGTAAGTAATCTGCATCTTTAAACTAGAACTCGAGCTCTCTGTTGTTTAGATTAATTCGGGTGAGGAAAGCTCATCTCTTCTCCACATGCGACCTCCACTTGAACTAGGTTTCTCTTCTAATTAAACTGTGGCAGCACTAGAATTGGACTTGAAGTTTAAGTTTGAATGACATAAAAGCATGAAGCTTAATTTTGTATAAAGTAGGTTATAGCATAAAGAGGAGCTCGGGCTCCATACAGTTTGAACTTGGCTCTATTTTTCTTCACTGCGGCTTGTAAATTCAGTCTTCATGCCATAAAATGGCATTGTCTTTATATGAACTCGGCCTCTCTGTATGAACTTTGATTTCTATGCCATAAAATATGGCGTTGTGCATTTATCTTTCTTGAGATAAACTCGGGCTTCAACTTTAGTTTTAAAAATGCCATGAAGATGGCGCTGTGCATATATCTTTGGTTGAACTTGGGCTCCAACACTTTGAACTTGGGATCTCCATCTTCACCGTGACTTGTAACTTAAATATAATTTATCTCCTTTGATTTATTCACTCTTCATGTTGTTGTTCGAACTTTTTGTATCATATTTTGAACTTAAACTGCATCTAGGTGCTCATTTTCTTTGAAAATAATTATGGGTTTTTATTTTATCCTCCGCCAACTACATCATTGCATGATGTAAATGATTTATTTTTAGAAAAAATTGATAAAGGTTGTTTGTAGTTAATTTGAAGGCTAAGCTTTATCTTATGTTGAATACCCACATAGCTTACTTTGTAGATCTGGAAGTGAACAGAAAATATATGCAATCTGTCAGGTTATTAAGGGATGAACTCGAGCTATTTGTATCCATTAGATGTCTGCAATCTTTGTCTTCTGTGGAGACCATTTTTTTTATATCTTTGAACTGGAAGCCTCCTTACTGTCTATAGCTCACATGGAGTTGATATTGCTTCTTTCTTGTCTAAAACTCACAATATATCAAATAAATTAGTGTATGTTGTCACTTTTGAATAATAGTGAGTCATTATGCATAAAAATAACTTGGCCTTCACTGTGTGTTTAGATCCATGACTTTTAAATGATTAGGCCATCATGTTTGAAATTTTGAAATGTATAGAAACAATAGTTTCATTATCGAACTAGAAAACATTTGTATTCTTTGTATCAAAACTACCCATGGGTTTCAAGCACGAGCTCGTGACTCCCATGGGAAATATTATGAAAAACTAAGTTCATATGGCCATGCATAGTTTTTCCTTTTAGTTACACATCTCTGTAATATATGCATGCATATTCATTTTATTTGAAAATAATCGAGTCATGAACAACATGAATGACAGTATAAAAAAACTCGGTCTATCTATGAATATACATGACACAATCATGTTTAAAAGATGTAACACAATACTATTGTTCCATTTATCATTTCTCCACAAAGTACTACATTATAACTTAATTAAGTCTGTATCTGAAAGAAAATAAAACTACAATACTATTTACAGGAACATGTGAAACAACTTTGTCTTTGATCTCTATTCAATTTTATTGATTCCTCGTACTTCTTCCTTCAAAGAAATCATTGTATTGCTCTAGTTTTTTGCATAATGATAGCATCATATGTTTGAAGGTAATGCATATCTTCTTTTTAACTATAACAGTTATACTACTATTTTGTCATCCTTTTCCTTTATCCAACATAACATTATGAAGGACAACATTGCTATGCTCCATTGTTTAATGATGACAGTCCACTGCTTAAACTATACATGTAGATAACAATAATGATTACTTAAACTCATTTGTTGAATAAGTAAACAACATTTAGACTAATACTTCCACTGTATATGCACTTTAGCAACAACCAAATGTTGTTGTCTTCCCTTCAATTTTGCATATAAAAATGAACAACAGCATTTGGGTGTTCTTAAAGACTGAAGGTAACATTGTTAACTACAAATATGCATTTCCTATTGATTTTTTTTTTGAATATGCATTTGAACATGTGAGATGGCAGTACCATTTGATTTCCAATATTGGTTATTACTTAGTGCCAAATTATTTTCCTTTTGAGAACATTATATTTCCCAATTCATCTTCTGCACACATCACTTAGATGCCCAATGATGTGATCTAGTATCTTTTATAACAATATTGTTGTTACCCCTCTCTTCTTGAATATATGTTGTCAATTGATCATTATGGGCATGCATACTGAAGCTGAATATATCATTGTATTCCTCCTTTTGCATATGCTCATCCTCTTCCAATTAAGCAGTAAACATACATGCTATTGCTTTGTTGTCCTCTATCATACTTCATAAAACAGTATTCAAAACAGCACTTAGGATGAATACTTGTCATATTTACTTGATTTTCTCAATAGTATTTAAAGTTTCAAACATGCTTTTCCATTTTTGATGACAATGTAATTGGATCTTTTGCACATGTATACTACTGCATAACAACATTATTATCATTCTTCTATTTTGATATAACATTGTTGATTCCACATGCATGTTTCAAAACAACATTACATAGTATTTCATCCTTACTTTGTACAATGATAAGGTACAGTGTTACCTCATTTTTGATCTGCAAGTTTGTTCCTTGTTGGTTTTAACACTTTTTCAATTAGGAACACTCATCTTTCCTACCTCATTTCTTTTCATATGCATCTTTTAGCAGCATCACTGTATGAATTGTACCTCCTTTTCTTCCTAAACACATGAACTCTTAGTACTCTTGCATCTTTAATCCAGTGAGGTTTGAGCATGGGCTTGTGACACCCACTGTATTTCTCTTTTATCACCTACAACTTGTGAACTCTTGCATTGTGTTTCTTTTTGCATTGTACTTTAGTCTCACTTGCTTGCACACACCACCAAGTCCACATGTTAGATTAGTAGATACAATCATTCAATCAATGTTTGTATGTAAATGTCATGTGAAATGACATTTATGTATGAATGTTGGTTTTCTAGTTGGGTTTACAAATCTAAGGTGTGGATGATCTAAAAAAGGTTTCTCAGGTACAAGACCCAAGTCCCTTTGATTCATATTTTCTGGTTTCCTAAATAGAAACTCCTGAATAATGCAGGATAACAACTATATGCAGTAAAAGGTTCCATAGAATTATGTCCCTTTGATACTTTATTTAGTTATTGTAGATGCATACTTTGCTATTGCATTGATGTTTACACAAATGTACAGCTCTGAAGATTTGATTGCAGCATGTTGTTTTAGGTATCTATGTATTGCTTAGATCCAATTTGGATCTAACTAATCTCTCTCTCCATGATGTAGGGAAAAACTAAAAGAAGACCTAGGATGAATGACAAACAGAGACAAGGCAGAAGACATGAAGATTCAAATGATGCAGTTACTTAGCTCCAACATGTAGAAGACCTCTTAAAGGCAATGCATGGACCCCTAAACCTTCTTTATGCTCCTTTCTTACTTTAATAATCGTACTTCTTCTCTAAGTTTACAATATGAAAGATGTAACCTATGAAGGAATACTTGTTTATTACATTCAATTTGAATGCACAATGTAATGATAAATTATGAAATTGAAAGTTTAAATCTGATCAATACTTAGAGTACAATATCAGTGTTAACATAAATGCAAAAGCAATGTATTTTGTCTTCATTATATGAATAGTAGTGTTGAATAGGTGTACCTTTATGCAATCTTTTGATTTTTATAGTTTCTATGCTACATGTGTACTTTATCTTATGAATTTAAGTAATTTTTGCAACCTAGGACAACAACTATCAAATCCATAATTTAATGTAAAACAACTATTAATTTACCAATTTAGCGTGCAACTAAAATGATAACTTTTTCTGGTGACCTCCCAGGGGTGTTTGCTTGCTGAACAAAAATTAGACCAGTTGTCTTTTTCTTATCCATTGGGCCAGAGTCTTCAACTTTTAGGAACAACTAAACTTCTTAAATTGAAAACAAATTGCAATCTGAAAACTGAAACTTGTGTTGAACAACACTTAGAGAAAGCAAAACTATCAATGAACAACACCCTATATTTCATCATTGATGTCTGAACTTATGTTTATGATGTGATACAATGAAATCTATCCATGTATCATGTGATGAGCATAATTCAGATGATGATGATGCTATCCAGAAATAGGAACCAACTAAACTTAAAGGCAGAATGGGCTTGAATAGCAACCTCGGTTGCATGGTATAGGTGTGAGCATGATACGTATGATATGGGACAGTGGAAATTATCCATGTCTCATATGATGGGTATGATGTTCATGCACATATCATGTGATTGATCTTGTTGTTTATGTTCATTCTGCCTTTAAAAATGCAAAGCAAACTATCTGAAAAACAACTTCTCTTTCCACCATGGTTACATTATTGAGGTATTCATCATTTATAACTAGGAACCCCAATGGGTTCTTGATTATGGATGGTGTGTATCTTCTTGATGTGACCATGGTGGGAATATAAGTACTAAATGCAACTAACTAAAAGAAACTAACTATGTGCAAAGCACTTATTCACACCAACTAACCTCAAAAGCAACGCTTGAGGTGGATCCCATTAACTGGGATTGGCAATTCTTCTCCTTCCATATTTGAGAGATAAAAATCATTATGGGCCTTACATCCTGTAATAACAAATGGACCATCCCAAATGGAATCAAATTTTGAATGTTTACCAAGTCTACTTTTCATCTCATCCCATTTCAGAACTTAATCACCTTCTTGAAAGACTCTTGAGATAACTTTTCTGTCAAATGTCTTCTTCATTTGAACATGATGTTCTTCCAACTTATGAAAATATTCTTTCCTAATATCTTCTAAATTTATCAATTCATCCAACCTTATCTCCATAGGCTGCTGATCCAGCAGATCCAATTCCTTGATAAGGCTCAAACTGGGCAACTCTACCGAAATTGGCAACCTTGCCTCTCTTCCATAAACCACCATATAAGGTGAATTACCTATTAAGCATTTTGGAGTGATTCTATCAACCCACAAGGCTTTCTTTAACTTGTTGTTCCAAACTCGTTGGTTGTCTTCAATATTCCTCTTGATGATACGAATCAGATTTTTATTTGTTGATTCAGCTTGTCCATTACCCTGTGGGTAATAATTGGACAAGATACTAAGATAAAAATTGTTCTTTACTTCCCAATCAGTAATTATTGTTCCTAAAAAGGCCAAAGAATTATCGGAAACAATGGATTTAGGTGCTCCAAACCTTGCAATCAGATCTTCATAGAAATTCAGAACTAAAGTTTCATTTGCATCTTTCAATGCAACAACTTCAGTCCACTTTGTAAAATAATCTGTAGTTGTCAATATATATCTATGACCTAAACTTGATGATGGGTTTATGGAACCAATAAAATATAGACCCCACTTGACAAAAGGTTGTTCAACTTGAATTGGATTAAGAGGTAAAGCTACTAACCTTTTCTTATTTGATAAAACAACACATTTCAAACACCTTCTTACCCATATGAAGGCATCCTTGTACAAGTTTGGCCAAAAATAGTCAGCATTCATTATCTTCAACACTGTTGTCCTTGCAGCAAAATGGCCACCTACTGGTCCATCATTGAATTCTTCTATAACTTTGTCAGTTTAATCTCCACTAATGCATCTCAACAATACACCATTATAATCCCTCCTATATAGTACATTATTCAGCAAATAATAAGTGATGGATTGCAATCTATAATACCTCCTTTTTTATCTTTCTAAACCTTAGGATAGCGTCCTATTTTCAAGAAAACCATCATATCATTTACCCAATTATTCTACAAATTTGGGACAACAACTTGTTCATTGTCTTCTAAAGCCAAAACTACTTCAGAATCATTTTTTGGAGTGTTATCTCCATTTCTAGCAAGTTGTTCACATAAACCCTTACATCTTACCAGCTTGGTACTTTAATTTCAATATCATATTCCATCGCCTTTGTGATCCAACCAGCTCTTTTGGTGTTGAAATCTTTATTCAACAAAAATTCCTTAACAAAAGGATGTGCAACCATCAAATTAATTTTATTGTTAGAAAGCATATGTCTGAATTTATTTAGACTTCTAATCATAGAAAGTACGTGCTTTTCAAAAAATGAATAACGCAGCTCATAGTCCTTTAGTCCTTGACTGAAAAAAGCTATTGGTTGTTCACAACCTATGCCATTCTTCTGAACTAACATGGCAGCAATACTATCAACATTCTCATATGCATACAAAATGAAATCCTTTGAAAAATTAGGATTTAAAAAAGTAGGGGCAGTAGCTAATGCTTCCTTAATCAATTCAAAACTAGGTTTGTCTTCTTTGGTCCATTTGAAAGCAATATTTTTGTTGAGCATGGTTGTTAATGGCATTAGTAACTCGGCAATATCTGGAATAAATCTTCTAACAAAGTTTATTCTTCCTAAAAAATGTTGAAGGCCCTTTTTGTGAAGAGGAAGTGGTAAGGCAAGGATAACACTTACTCTTTCGAGTTCAATAGTGATACCCTCCTTTGAAACAATAAATCCTAGAAATTTACCTTCATGGACAACAAATATACTCTTCTTGGGATTTAAAGAAATACCATATTCCCTGCATCTCTCAAAGATAATTCTTAAATGTTGAAAGTGTTCTGATGCATTCTTTGAGAGAATAGTTATATCATCCAAATAAATAAGTACAAACCTATACATCAAATTTATGAAGGCCTTGTCCATAGCCTTCTGAAAGGTTGCTCCTGTATTAGATAAACAAATGACATCTTTTGATAAGCCATAGTTCCCCATTTGGTTGTAAATTTTGTCTTGAATCTATCATCTTCCTTCACCATTATTTGGTTGTAACCAGAGAAACCATCCAGCAATGAGAACCATTCTAAACCTGAAACAACCTACAAGATTTGTTCCATTGAAGGAAAAGGATGTCTATCCTTTAATGAAGCTCTGTTCAAGTCACGAAAATTAACACATAATCTGATTTCTC
Organism: Thuja plicata; assembly: GCA_018584345.1. NCBI lineage: Eukaryota > Viridiplantae > Streptophyta > Pinopsida > Cupressales > Cupressaceae > Thuja > Thuja plicata. The sequence goes on from MU228479.1 coordinate 1,733,447, forward strand.
CATTCTTTTTCCTAACAGGAACCAGTTTGGATACCCATGAAGTATGTTTTATTGGAAAAATGATATTGCTCTTAATCAGCTTATTTAATTCTTTAATCATGAGAGGCTCTAGTTTTGGATATATTGGTCTTTGTTTTGCCTAACTAGCTTGGCTCCTAGTTCTAATTCAATTGTATGCTGAGAAATACTAGGATCAAAAACTTTCAAATCTGAATAGCTCCAAGCAATAATATCATGAAATTCATTGCATAAGCTCACAAAGGTTTGACACTCTCCAAGAGTACATACCTTTCTGATTTTTAGCACTTTATCCTTTGCAACAACAATTTCCTCATAATGCTCCTCTTTAATCTGCAAGCTGGATTTATCCTTTTTAAATTGATCATTAGTACCAAACATAGATTCTAAGGTCACAGGACCTTTGGGAATCTTATTTGTCCTTAATTGAATGCTCTGGTCTTCATATTAGTTCTTCAATCTTTGTTGGTTTGGATGTGCAAACTCAGCTTCCTCTCTTAAGAAGTTAACAATATGTTGGTCAGATTCAAAAACTTGCCAACAATCAGCATTGTTAGGGATAGCAGGTCTAACAATTACTTTAACTTAATTAGGCCCCTTACTATTGCTGATCTTTGTTGGAATATCATACTGGGCTCCAACAACAGCAAGTCTATCAGCATGTTTGTTCTGATTTCTAGGAATGGATTGTAGATTAAAATTTAAAAGCTTCAAAACCTTCAATCAAATCCCATACAACATGCTTGTAATTTTTTAATAAATCATTCTTAGTTGCATGAACATTCCTAACTTGATGTACAATTAATTCTGAATCACCATAAACTTGCAAACAACTAATACCTCTTTTAATGGTCCACTTCAATCCATTTATGAGGGCTTCACATTCAGAAACATTATTTGTACAACTAAAAGTGAATCTGAAAGAAGCATAATACATTTCATTTGTTGGTGAAACCAGCATACAACCCCCTCCTGCACCTATTTTGTTGTGTGATCCATCAAAAAACAACTTCCAAACAACATTAGATTATTGTTCCGAATCTAAATCTGCACTTTTTACCACTACTAGAAGAAAATAAAAAATCTCATGGATAACATAATTACCCAAACTTGGCTCCTCAATCTATTCATCCAAAATTCTTACATTTTTAGTAGCCCAATCATCTAAAAAAACATCAGGAATTTTACTTATTTGTGTTTGAGCTTAAAAAACATCAGATATTTCCTCTTGATCAAATAACACAATTGTTGATTCATTTCCATCACTAGCAACATACTGTTCAACACATAATTTTGCAATGGGCTCTAAGGGTATAGTAACCTTAGTATTGTACCTTGTGTGGAAAAGCTTATGAGTCTAGTCTAGTGATAGATAACCTCCTATCTTAGCATTAAATTCTCTTGACAAGCATATAGAGAAGTTAGGAGGCAAATCTATAATGTACACATCCATAGGAACTGAAAAACTAGGAGAAGCATATAGAGTTAAGTCAAGATTCCTAATAACTCCTACAGTTGCAACTGTTGTCCCATCTAATTGAACTACCCCTCTTTCAAGTGGCTCATATTTGAGGCCTAGCTGGTCAACAATTGTCTTTGGCATAAATGAGCTAGTAGCACCAGAATCAATCATGCAATTGTGAACTAGGTGTTTCCTATAATGACAGTGACATAAAATAGAGGAGGTTTAATCAATTTAGCTGATTGCTGGGATGTACTTGCACTTGTAGCAACTAAAAACTTAGGGTTTTGCTAAGATAAGACTTCATCAGATAGTGTAAGTACTTGTAATGCCTCTTGTAACATGTCCTTTTGGCCTAGAAGAGCCAAAACATCTCACATGGACAAGGGAACATTTGTCTTCTTTAAATGATCAACAATATTTAAGTTCTAAACACTAACCTTTTGGTGTTGTTTTAAACAACAGGCTCATTTGTTGTCTGAATTGACTATTCTGCTCCTTTTTGAGCTTGTAAATTCTGCTTTTTTTTTTTTTGTACTGTAATAGCAGGCTATTGTACTTTATCATTTGGATGTTAATCATTTCTAGCCTTCACTTTTGACCTAGTTCATGTTGCTATATGCCTCCACACTTGGTTTGGATCAAAATTTGCAGCTAAAACAACATCATCATTACTAAAATTAACCAAAGACACATCAGGATTACCTTGTGTTTGTGATTGATCATAATGTACCTCTATATGGCTATTAATCGGATGTCCCTTTAGAATATCCTATCTTCTAGCTTCAAATGCATGAGGGCAATCCAGCCAATAATGCCCATCATTGCATGTGTTGCACCATTCCACTTCTTGCACATAATTAACTTGAGGAATTACTGTTAACTCCTTAGAAGTACTCAGAGTTGCATAATTATATGTTTGACCAGCTATTTGATTGTAACTTCTTTGTTGTCCTTGAGCTTTCCTTGGCTGGTTTTAACCGGAAGCTTGATTCAATGGCCTATTCTGCTGATAATTCTCTTGAGGAGGCCTATTGTATTGGCCTTGCTACCTCTTTAGGTTTGTTATCTCATTTCCATAATTATGAAAAATTCTCAGAATGCTGTCATTTATGTATTTTAGCTCCATAGTCCGCTCCTTTATCTCCCTAATAGGAGATGAAGCAGCATGTTCTTCTGCTACAACCTGCATATTAAGTGCTGGTAATGGAGGAACAACAACAATAGGTGGTATGACAACTGGTGCAAATGGTTGTATCTCTACACAATAAGGAATTGGAGGCCTTGGAGGTAATTTCCCATCTTGTATCAAGTTTTTCTCAGCTCTAACAACAACATCATAAGCATTAGGTAAAGTATTACCTCCCATAGACTGTTTCATAAGTGCAATATCACTGTTAAATGCTTTCAAATAGAAAAGAAATGCAGTCATTAGATGGTTTAATAGATCTTGGAATTCCATCCCAAGTTCGTTGAAAATGAAAATTGAAGTCAGAAATATGCTCATTAATATTCCTCTTAATAGTAGTTAACTGCTCAACCAAAGACAAATTATCCAACCTATCTTCAAATTTATTGATCAAAATAGTGCCTAACTCATCCCATGTAGCAATAGAATTAACTTGAAAACTTATAAACCAAATTAATGCTTTACCCTTAAGTGAAGCTGCTAATAGTTTCAATGCTACATCATCATGAGTAAATTGATGTAATCCACATAGAGTAGCAATATCTTTAATATGCTCAATTACTGAAATGTAATTCTCACCATTAAAATACATCAAACCTTTTAGTACCGCTGGTGGAATGTCATGATGAACAACAATTTGTAATGGGCTGCCATCATCAAAGGCCACAAATAGAAAATTACAAGCCATCTATGCTGGTGGTACTTGCTACTAGACTACAGTCGGTACAACAAATTTATTAGATTGAGTTACCTTCCTTTGATATGTTTTCAATCCTGGGGTAGCAGTACCACTTGTGGATGCTACAACAACGAGATGATCCTTTGTTGATTCCTCAAAAATGGGTAATTCTGATCCATAATTGTCAATAACACTAAAATCTTCAGGAAAATTGAAATCTTCAATAATTACCTCGTAGCTTTCAGAAATGGCAGCTTGATCCTCAAAGATAGGATTTTTGAACAATGAAAAATCTGATCCCAGCAAAGATGCTCTTTCTTCTGTAGCTTGAGATGCTCTGCTTCTTCCTGTTGATCTGTTGCCTCTTCTACTGGGCTGTAACTCTTGATAAATGAATCCTTCACTATTTTCTCTTATCAGAGTTCTTCTCATCAAGATAAATCTACAAATAAATCTGCAATAAAACCTTTAACCAGAGTTGCCAGGTGTTGGTAAAATACCTTCTGAAAGGTAGAAATATTGCTGCTCACACCAAAACAGCAATAAGAAATAATAACTTTGAAAGAACTATGTAGCATTTTGGGTCCCACCGGGTGTGCCAAAAACTATTATCAATTAGGATTGTGCCTATAGCTTTATTTGGAATCTAGCTATCCTGTTGAAACATGGAAATGTTCTCCTTGGTGGAAGAGAGAACTAGTCTTTGGATTCTAGGCCAGTTCCTATTGAATTTGGAATATCACCTAATACTTATTTTTTGTGGTTTTGGGAAAAGGGAGAAGGATAAGTAAAAAATGAATACTGATTAATAAGGTGATACACCAAAATGGATTTAGATTTGTTATCATTTTAAATCTATACTTATAGGACATACATTATTGAACTCTGCAATAATTTTCACTTCACAACACCTAGGATGACCAAGAATTTACTATTAGGGTTTGGTGCCACTAATAGTAAAAATTCAACCAACAAACAGGTACTTTCTACAAAAGGTTTATTCTTTATAACTTAGAATAGGAATTTGGAACAATTCACTAATCTATGCTTAAAAGGCACAATACACTTAAATGCAGAAAACTTGGAAGGATAGATAGCAAAACTCAGAAAAGATATACAAATAATAAGGCTAGCTCTATTATCTACAAAATCTGCAAAAATGGTTACAAAATACAAGGAAAAGATGCAAAGGAACAATATGTTCACTAATACCTCTTAATCCCTAAATTTTGAACCCTTACAAATGAATAAGAAGTTCAGTTATATAGCCCCTAAGGCCAATTTCAAAAATGAAATCCCCCCCAAAAAGGTGCTCCTAAACAGATAGATAACTCTAAATTTTAGGCCCAAATGATGTCTACAATGTAGCCTCCAAAATAACCAAATCCCTAAATTTAAGCCATAATTGATGCCAAAAATAAAGCCCCCTAGTTTTTAGGTCTCCTAATGTTGATATTTCTTGATTTACATCTTTATAATATATCAACACATTACATAACACATCTAAAATATGACCAAAAAATAACTTAAGATGTCACCCCAACCCTAAAACCCTAACACAACATATAGCAATAACCCTAACCATCCTCCAAACCCTAACTTGAATGCATGAGTAACCACCCATCAAAACTGACACCTTGGCACTACGGTCAACATGACCTATTTCACAAAAATCTATTATCATTTACACTGTCATAGCATGTGATGAAGCTATCGTGGCACTTAAAGTGAGGTTTTCATGCACTGTAGTTTGTCAAAGCTTTAACTCTCTCTGTAAGGAAGATTTCAAAGTTTGTCACATTTTGACATAGGTATTTCTCACACTTCATTCACATTTTGTAGCTTTTGGAAGAAAAGAAGTTAGGGTTTGTGATGTTTTGGCGCCGCCATGCTGGTGAATTCTGCATTGTTTCTTTGGTTTCCTCTGTCATGCTCGGGCTCATTTGGAGTTCATCATGTGATCTGTGAGTTAGCATCTATCACATACTATAGTTTTTCATCTTTCTCTGGCATTTGTGGGTTGTTTGTAAGTAGTATGCATCTTTAAACTAGAACTCGAGCTCTCTGTTGTTTAGATTACTTTAGGTGAGGAAAGCTTGACTCTTCTCCACATGCGACCTCCACTTGAACTAGGGTTCTCTTCTAATTAAACTGCGGAAACACTTGACTTGGACTTGAAGTTTAAGTTTGCATGACATAAAAGCATGAAGCTTAAGTTTGTATGAAGTAGGTTATAGCATAAAGAGGAGCTCAGGCTCCATACAGTTTGAACTTGGCTCTAGTTTTCTTCACTACGGCTTGTAACTTCATTCTTCATGCCATAAAATGGCATTGTCTTTATATGAACTCGGCCTCTCTATATGAACTTTGATTTCCATGCCATAAAATATGGCGGTGCACACGTATCTTTCTTGAGATAAACTCGAGCTTCAACTTCAGTTTAAAAAATGCCATGAAGATGGTGATGTGCATGTATCTTTACCATGACTTGTAACTTAAAGATAAGTTATCTCCTTTGATTTATTTACTCTTCATGTTGTTGTTCGAACTTGTTGTAGCATATTTTGAACTTAAACTGCATGTGGGTGCTCATTTTCTTTGAAGATAATTCTAGGTTTTTCTTTTATCCTCCGCCAACTACATTATTGCATGATGTAAATGATTTTTTCCATGATTTCTTGTTAGAAAAAGTTATAAAGGCTGTCTGTAGTTAATTTGAAGGCTGAGCTTTATCTTATGCTGAATACCCACATAGCTTACTTTGTAGATCTTGAAGTGAACACAAAATATATGCAATATGTCAGGTTATTAAGAGAAGAACTCGAGCTATTTGTCTCCATTAGATGTCTGAAATCTTTGTCTTCTGTGGAGACCATGTTGTTTGTATCTTCAAACTGGAAGCCTCTTTGTTGTCTGTAAGCCACATGGAGTTGATATTGCTGCTTTCGTGTCTAAAACTCGCAATATATCAAATAAATTAGTGTATGCTATCACTTTTGAATAACAGTGAATCATTATGCATAAAAAGAACTTGACCTTCACTATGTGTTTAGATCCATGACTTTTAAATGATTAAGCCACTATGTTTGAAAGTTTTAAATTTCTAGAAACAAGAGTGTCATTATCGAACTAGAAAACATTTGTACTGTTTGTATCAAAACTACCCATGGGGTTCAAGCACGGGCTCGTGACTCCCATGGGCAATATTGTGAAAACTAAGTTCATATGGCCATGTATAGTTTTTCCTTTTAGTTAGACATCTCTTTAATATGCATGCATATTCATTTTCTTTGAAAATAATCTTGTCATGAACAACCTGAATGATAGTATGAATATACATGATACATTCATGTTTAAAAGATGTAACACAATATTGTTGTTCCATTTCTTATTTCTTCACAAAGTATTGCATTAGAACTTAATTAAGTCTGTATCTGACAACAAATAAAACCACAATACTATTTACTGGAACATGTGAAACAACTTTGTCTTTGATCTCTATTCAATTTTATTGATTCCTTGTGCTTCCTCCTTCAAAGAAAGCATTGTACTTATCTAGTTTTTTGCATAATGATAGCGTCATATGTTTGAAGGTAATGCATATCTTCTTTTTAACTGTAACAGTTATACTACTATTTTTTCATCCTTTTCCTTTATCCAACATAACATTATGCAGGACAGCATTACGATGCTCCATTGTTTAATGATGGCAGTCCACTGTTTAAACTATACATGTAGATAACAACAAGGATTACTTAAACTCACTTGTTGAATAAGTAAACATCATTTAGACTAATGCTTACACTGTATATTCACTTTAGCAACAATGAAATGATGTTGTTATCTTCCTTTCAATTTTGCATATAAAAATGAACAGCAACATTTGGGTGTTCTTAAAGACTGAAGGTAACATTGTTAACTACAAATATGCATTTCCTATTGGTTTTTCTTTGAATATTCATTTGAACATGTGAGATAGAAGTACCATTTGATTTCCAATATTGGTTATTACTTAGTGCCAAATTATTTTCCTTTTGAGAACATTATATTGCCCAATTCATCTTCTGCACACATCACTTAGATGCCCAATGTTGTGACCTAGTATCTTTTATAATAGCATTGTTGTTACCCCTCTCTTCTTGAACATATGTTGTAAATTGATCATTATTGGCATGCATATTGAAGCTAAATATATCATGGTATTCCTCCTTTTGCATATGATCATCCTCTTCCAATTAAATAGTAAACATACATGCTATTTCTTTGTTGTCATCTATCATACTTCATAAAACAGTATGCAAAACAACACTTACGATGAATACTTGTTATGTTTACTTGATTTTCTCAATAGTATTTAAATTTTCAAACATGCTTTTCCATTTTTTATGACAATGTAATTGGATCTTTTGCACATGTATACTACTGCATAAAAGCATTACTGTCATTCTTCTATTTTGATATAACATTGTTGATTCCACATGCATGTTTCAAAACAACATTACATAGTATTTCATTCTTTCTTTGTACAATGATAAGGTATAGTGTTACCTCATTTCTGATCTACAAGTTTGTTCCTTGTTGGTTGTAACACTTTTTCAATTAGGAACACTCATCTTTCCTACATCATTTCTTTTCGTATGCACCTTTTAGCAGCATCATTGTATGAACTGTACCTCCTTTTCTTCCTAAAATCATGAACTCTTAGTACTCTTGAATCTTTAATCCAATGAGGTTCAAGCATGGGCTTGTGACACCCACTGTATTTCTCTTTTATCACCTGCAACTTGTGAACTCTTGCATTGTGTTTCTTTCTGCATTTTATACTTTAGTCTCACTTGCTTGCACACACCACCAAGTCCACATGTTAGATTAGTAGATACAATCATTCAATTACTGTTTGTATGTAAATGTCATATGAAATGAAATTTATGTATGAATGTTGGTTTGTTGGTTGGGTTTACAAATCTAAGGTGTGGATGATCTAAAAAGGTTTCTCAGGTACAAGACCCAATTCCCTTTGATTCAGATTTTCTGGTTTCCTAAATACAAATTCCTGAATAATGCAGGGTAACAACTATATGCAGTAAAAGGTTCCATATAATTATGTCCCTTTGATACTTTATTTAGTTACTGTAGATGCATACTTTAATATTGCATTGATGTTTACATAAATGTATAGTTCTGAAGATTTGATTGTAGCATGTTGTTTTAGGTATCTATGTATTTCTTAGATCCAATTTGGATCTAACTACTCTCTCCCCATGATGCAGGGCAAAACTAGAAGAAGACCTAGGATGAATGACAAATAGAGACAAGGCAGAAGACATGAAGATTCAAATGATGCAGTTACTCATCTCCAACATGCCGAAGACCTCTTAAAGGCAATGCATGGACCCCTAAACCTTCTTTATGCTCCTTTCTTACTTTCATAATTGTACATCTTCTCTAAGTTTACAATATGAAAGATGTAACCTATAAAGAAATAATTGTTTATTACATTCATTTTAAATGCACAATGTAATGATCAATTATGAAATTGAAACTTTAAATCTGATCAATACTTAGAGTACAATATCAATGTTAACATGAATGCAAAAGCAATGTATTTTGTCTTCATTATCTAAATAATAGTGTTGAATAGGTGTAAATTTATGAAATATTTTGATGTTTATAGTTGCTATGCTACATGTGTACTTTATCTTCTGAATTTAAGCAATTTCTGCAACCTAGGACAACAACTATCAAATCCATAATTCAATGTAAAACAACTATCAATTTACCAATTTAGTGTGAAACTAAAATGATATCACTGATCTAAGTGTTGATTCATGTAGTAGAGACATATATAAGATTTTTACATTCAGAGTGCAAGTAGATTAGAGTTGATTTGATAGGTGTAGGAAATTGTTTACTAAGTAGGTAGTTTGTTGCTTCAGTTTAGGTAGATTTTGGTTTTGTGGCTCCCCCATTAAATTCAACCATGGGAAATTATTAAGGTTGAATGAATGTGTTAAGGGAGAATATGTATAGTGTACATATGCAGGTAGGAGGTCAGGAGAGTTGATTTGAAAATTTTAAAGCCATGCCCTAGGAGAGCTAGAACAATCCAGTTAGGTGTATGGCAGGTGAAAACAAGAATGCAGAGACAAGAATGTGCATGGGAGAACTGAACCAAGTGTGGTCTTAATGTCTTTAGGGTCTCATAGATCCCTATCATCAAGTTTAGAACCCACCCAATCCATTTGGATTGATTTTTTCATAGAAATCATAGAAGTGCTTGTGAGGAGCCAAAATAGGCCTAACAGCCCTACATTTCAGGACAGAGGTGTACGGATAGTTTGGGGACCCTAGACCTTAGAAATATTGTAGGTTTCCCAAAAGGGTATCTAGATCCTAGATTGGTTTTAGGGGTTGTGTGGAAGTTTTTAGATTAAATCTTTAAAAACCCTCTGCAAAGGGCTAATTGGTGCTTTAGGCCTAATAGGACAATTTAGGTGCAATTTTGGAACTCGACTAAGTCAGGATTGAAGACCTATGAAATATGGATTGTATGGATGCGGAATGAACATAAAAAGAGTTTAAAAGACCATTGTGGCTTTTGTGGAGTTGGTATGAAGGATTTGGGGATGGAATTCTTCAAAACCAATGAGAAGCATTGTGAGGCAAAACTAATGTTGGATGTCCTTCAAGGTGAAACACAATAGTTGCAACTCTTTGAGAAGAGTTAGGAGGAGTCTTAGGCTCAGTGCCTTGAGGCTAGTGTGGTCCTAAAAGAAAAATTGGGATCCTAAGTGGACTAGGACAAGCTAGGTCCTATATTGAAGTATTATGTGAGCACACCTTGGGGTTACTTCTATCAGAGTGGTATCAGAGCCTCTTTTGATCAGGCTTGCGATTAATGTTACAACCAGAGGAATCCATTGGAGAGTCAACAATGGTGACTAATGTTGAATTAGAAAAGAAGATAGATTAACAAGAGGAGGAGAATAGACTACTTTGAGATAGGTTGGCTCAATTGGAGCAAAAAGTGGATGAAGTTGATGTGAAAGCAGATGAAGTGAAGGACATAATGGAAGGGAAAGGAAAAGAGATTTCCATTAAAGATGAAGTCCCTAAAGCTGACCCTATCCTTGAACAAGAACCATTCCTGAAATCCCTAAAGGCTATGAGTGGCAAAGCATTGGAAGGAGTTCCTATTTTCAGTGGAAAAATGGAACTAGAGGTAGTCCTCTATTGGATAGAGGGACTAGAAAACAATTTTGAGTGTGATGGAATCAAAGAGGCTCAAAAGGTGAAGGTTGCAAAAGCAAGACTAAGAGGGTCTGCTCTCACTTGGTGGAAATTCATCCAAGATTAGAGGGAGAAGGAAGGGAAAAGGCCCATTTCTTCATGGAAGGCTATGGTAGCAAGAGTCATAGATTCTTACATCCCTGAGGATTAGGAAATCTAGTTGCACAAGAGAAGACAAGGTCTAAGGCAGAAGGACCTAGATGTCAATTCATACACTGAAGGATTTTAGAGACTTTGTATGAGGTCAAGAGTAGCAGAGGATGAGAAGGTGAAGGTAGCAAGGTACCTTAATGGACTTAAATGGACCATTCACTATGAGATGAGTCTTTTGACTCTAGACATAGTTCAGAAATGCCACCAAATTGCTATCAAAGTGGAAGACAAGTTGAAGGAGAAACAAGATTCCAACAGCTCAAGAGGAAGGGGTAGAGGAAGAGACACTAAAGGACAAAGAGGTGGTTATGGTGGAAGAAACTCTGAATCTAAAGGTCAAGCAAGGACTAAGATCACTGAACAACATGAAGGAAACTTCAATGAAGGGAGTTCAAGTAGAGGAAGGAACTCTAACAATAGAGGAAGAGGAAGTAGCCAAGGAAGAGGCAACTATTTTGCCAACATGAAGTGTTATCACTGTAATCAATTAGGACATCTGGCATATAGAAGTCTAGAGAAGGGAAGTACCTCCCTAGGAGGTGACAAAAGAGTGAACTATATTCATGAAGAGATAAGTGGAAGCAATAACCCTGAACTACCATTAGAATTAGAGGAGGGAGAGAATCTCATGATGAGAAGAACTCTGATCAAAGAGCCAGTGAAGGAAGAACTCAGTCAAAGGAGATCATTGTTTAGAGTAAAGTGTAAGATGATGGGAAAAGTGTGTAGAGTCATCATAGACTCAGGGTCAACTGAAAACATAGTGTCAGAGGAGGCAGTCAGTAAGTTGAAAATGACAAGGATACCCCACACTAGTCCCTATAAGCTCACTTGTCTAAACAAAGGACAACATGTCCTACTTAATGAGCAATCTTGGGTAGAATTCTCAATTGGGAGATATAGGGATACATTTTTATGTGATGTCTTACCTATGGATGCATGTCACTTGCTCCTAGGTAAACCATGGAAATTTGATAGGAAGGCCATACATGATGGAGTGAAAAATTCATATTCTTTCAAGAAGGATAGTGTGACATATAAAATTCAGTCACTGTTGGAGGATGCAAAATTGAAGATAAATGGTCCCAATGTTCTCATGGTGAGTGAAAAAGAGTTCTTAAAGAATTTAGAAGAAGGGGAAGGAGTTGGATTTTCAATGATGTTAAAGCCAAAGGAAGTTGCAGACAAACCAGAGAAGAGGACAGAGCTACCAAAAGAAGTCCAAGACATGCTAGAGAAGTATGAAGGAATAGTGAGTGATGCACAACCATCAACCCTACCCCCTAAGGGGTATGTAAGCCATCAGATAGACCTAATACCAGGAGCTACCCTACCCAATAAGGAAACCTATAAAATGACTCCCCAATAGAATGAAGAAATTGCTAGACAAATCCAAGAGCTCTTAGAACAAGGCCTTATAAGAAAGAGAATCAGCCCTTGTTCCATGCCCACAGTCCTAGCACCTAAAAAGGGAGGAACTTGGAGGTTATGTACAGACTCTAGAGTAATCAATAGGATTACAATAAGGTATAGGTTCCCTATCCCTAGGATAAAAGACCTAATGGACTGTCTAGGAGGGGAAAGGTACTTTACAAAGATATACCTAAAGAGTGGCTATCATCAAATCAGAGAAAATGAAGGGGATGAGTGGAAAACAATGTTCAAGACTACAAAAAGACTGTATGAGTGGCTTGTCATGCCATTTGGGTTGTCAAATGCCCCATCAACATTCATGAGGTTAATGAATGAGGTACTTAAAGATTACAATGGAAAGTTTATAGTGGTCTACTTAGATGATATAATCATCTATAGTAAGACAAGGGAAGAGCACCTCAAACACCTTGAACTATTTTTTAAGAAGCTGCAGGAGGAGAAGTTGATGATCAACTTAGGAAAGTGTGAGTTCATCAAGATAGAGTTAGTGTACCTTGGTTTTGTTCTATCTCAAGGTAACTTAAAGATGGATCCTAGCAAAGTGGAGGTCATCATCAACTGGCCTACTCCAAGAACAAGCACTGAGGTAAGAAGTTTTCATGGCCTAGCACAGTACAATAGAAATTTTATCAAACAATTCAGTGCAATTTGTGCTCCTATGTTGGACACTATTAAAGGAGGCATGTAGACTAAGTTTGCATGGAATGAACAAGCTTACCATGGTTTTAAGCTACTGAAAAATAAGATTGCAACCCAACCAATTTTGGTTTTTCCAAGATTTGAAAAGTTATTTACAATAGAGTGTGATGCCAGCAATGTGGCAATTGGAGCTATCTTAAGCCAAGAGGGAAGACCAGTGGCCTTCCACTCTGAGAAACTAAGTGAAGCTATGAAGAAATATTCTTCTTATGACCTAGAGATGTATGCTATGGTCCAGTCACTGAGAAAATGGAGGCATTAATTTCTTCCAAAGGAGTTCATAGTTTATTCAGACAATCAAGCCTTGAGCTTCCTGAACTCACAAGACAAATTGAGGACCATAAGCATATGAAGTCGGTTGAATACCTGCAAGCATACACATTCAATATCAAACACAAAAAGGGATTGCATAAAAAGGTTGCAGATGCCTTGACTAGAAGAGCCCTTACTGTCCAAGAGATCCAACTACAGAGCACAGTAATAGAAAACTTCAAAGATCTATATGGTGATGATGAAGACTTTGCAGAGATTTATAAGGTATGTCAAGAATATCAGAACCAATTTCATAGTTAATATTCTGAACATACTTTGCAAAGTAATCTCCTATTTAAAGGAATTAAACTATGTGTCACTAGAGGGTCTATAAGGGAGAATTTGATTTAGGAGAAACATAATGGTGCATTGAGCGGTCATTTTGGGGTCAGTAAGACACAAGAACTTGTTCAGAGATTTCACTTTTGGCCAAAGATGAATGTTGATATTAGGAAATATGTGGAAAGTTTTATTGTGTGTTAGAAGGCCAAGGGGACATCTACTAATGCGGGCCTATACCAACCACTTCCCATCCCAACTAGACCATGGGAATGCTTGAGCATGGACTTTGTGGTTGGATTGCCTAAGTCAAGACATGGAATGGATAGTGCCTATGTGATAGTAGACAGATTTAGTAAAATGGCTCACTTTGTGCCCTGCAAGACAACCAATGATGCCAGTCAAATATCTTCTCTTTTCTTTAAAGAGGTAGTCAATATACATGGATTTCCCTTGAGCATTGTGTCAGACAGAGACACCAAGTCTATGAGTCACTTTTGGAAGACTCTGTGGCAAAAGTTGGGCACCAACTTATCCTTTGGATCTACATACCATCCTCAAACTGATGGTCAAACAGAGGTAGTTAATAGGATTCTTGGTAATCTCCTAAGATGCTTACAAAGGAGTATGGTTAGACATGGGACCGACTCATAGGTCAAGCTGAATATGCTTACAATCACACTGTGAACAAGACTACTGGTAAGAGTCCTTTTGAAATTGTCTATGTTCTACACCCTAGAGTCATTTATGAGCTCAAAGAACTAAAGGATGGAGTTAAAGGGAGTGGATATTTTGAGGACTTTGCCTATGCTATGCAAGAGGTTCATGACATAGTTAGGAAGACACTGATTGAAAACACTAAGAAGATCAAGAGTAAGTTTGATGAAGGAAAAAGGGATGTTCAATTCAAGGTTGGGGATCTAGTGATGGTACATCTCAACAAGGCTAGACTACATAAAGGAATCCCACACAAGTTACATATGAGGAGAATTGGCCCCTGCACTATACTGGCCAAGTATGGAGAAAATGCTTACAAGGTGGAGTTACCAGAGAACAGTGGCTTGTCACCTGACTTTAACATTGTAGACTTGGTTCTATACAAGGGACCAATCCCTGATCCAGATCAGAGCTTGACTGAATTCATCCAAGAGGTAGAAGAACTCCATTTTCCCTCTACACCAGTCAAGAAGGCAGACTGCATACTGGAATCCATAATTTACAAGAAAAATAGGAAGAAGCATTACAAAGAACACTTAGTGAAGTGGCAAGGACTGTTAGTAATAACTGAGAGGGGGGTGAAAAAGTGGCCTCAATAATTTATCCTTTAAACATTAACCACCACTCAAATAAACCTCAGATTATTAAGCCCCTACAAGATGTATGCCATGAAATACTTATAATGACTAACTATCTATCAGTTTTCCTTATCTATCCTTATTCTCCTTGATTACAGATAAGAAGTATAACTATTTACCAAAACTCAGTAAATAAACAGAGTATACCGATCAACCCAGTGTTAACTATGTCAGATACAAAACAATAAAGAAATGAATCATACACACATAACACATGAATTTTTAACATGGAAACCCTGTTAAGGGAAAAACCACTGGGACCGGTACCCCAAATTTTCACTCTTCTAAAGTGAGCCTTGTTAGGAGCCAACCCTATTAAAGGTTACAAACACACTGTTAAGTGCGACCTTGTTAGAGGATTTTATACATAGAGTTTGTCACTTAGTATCGGGCATTTATTGCTACCATCCTTGAATCAGCCTCCTTCTTAGACTCTCAATAGGTACCGGGCAAGTACAATGCTACTTTCACGAATCAACCTTTTTGGCACTCCTTGGGATGTACCTCAATATATAGAAGACTGTTAAGTCCTGCTCTGTTAAGAGACTTGATGCTTCAATGGTTAAACTGAAACACTATGACCTGTTTCTAATGCAACTTTGAATTGCATATTTTCATATCTATTTAAGTACATTACCTCTCTGATCAATGTATCAATTCAATTATTTGTGCTCCACACTTTCTGCTCTGTGATGTTGTGCTTCACTGTTCGTCAGTATCTACAGAATTATTTAGCTCTCCTTCAACTTGATTGATCAGGACTGTATGAACTTATTCTTCATCAGTTTCTCTTCAGCATCCTCTTTTCATTCACTCCCCTTAATCCCCTTTTTGTGAATTTGATGTTACAAAAATGAATTAAGCTTGTCTCTTATATAGACATGATATTCATTGTTTCTTGATTCTTGATTCTTGGCATGAAAAAAAATCCAACCAATTTGATTTAAAGCATAACTCCTGATTTATCTCGTAGTTATCTTCTTTCCAACTGTACAAATCTTCTTTAAATCAATTACTTAACTCTGGTCGAATAAAAAAAATAAAACAACCAGTCAAGTATATCTTTAGCTCTTGCCAACTAGATATTTTGTCATTTTCTGAACTCTCTATTTTGTTGGTTAATTCTTAAGTTAGTTGTCGGTGACAACTGACAGTTCCATTGGCATGACTCTAGTTAGCTTCGGGATCTCCTTCCATCGGGCATCATTAGATTTTTACTCGTCGGGCAACTCTGTTTTCAACTTGTCGGGCATCTTGTGGTTTTCCTTCGTCAGGCAACATTGTCTTCTGCTTGT
Source organism: Thuja plicata (assembly GCA_018584345.1). Lineage (NCBI taxonomy): Eukaryota > Viridiplantae > Streptophyta > Pinopsida > Cupressales > Cupressaceae > Thuja > Thuja plicata. Next base: position 1,749,612 of record MU228479.1, read on the forward strand.
TGGGTATCACTTTGACTTTTCTTCTTTGCCTTTACCGATGGTGTGCACTCTGTCGATGTTATCTGTCACTTAGTGAATACTTGACATTTATGCATTGTTGAAAGCATAATCTTTGCTCTATAGATTCTCTGAAGTCTTTGGCATTATGTCTATGATCGTACAAATGATATCAAGTTGACATCAATGACAATACAAACCATTAACTGATTTAATGCTTTGCATTATCTTCAACTTAACATTATCAGACATTCAATCAGTTACATGTCATCAATCTCCCCCTTTGGCATTGATGGAAACATACTATATTATCACACTATACTATTTCTAATACAATATGAAATACAACAGTTGAGATTCATCAAACTACCAATCTTTTGTTTGATAACTGATAAATGTCTGATCTCCGGTAAACTCTATTTTAGCTTAGATTTGATTCTTGCAGCTCTTTGCTTTCTGATGTGTTGAGTCCTCTTCTTGTATCAATTTCTCTCCTGTGACTGTTCTCTCTCTTTGATGTCTTTTTCGCTTGTCAGTAACTCTCCCTTTGTATAATCATCTTTCATATGATTTGCTCTCCCTTAGGATATAATCTCTCCCTATTGGAGTAATCTGATAATGGATAATCTTTCTCCTTTTTTTCAGAAGAATGTGATAATATGGATAATCTCTCTCCCTTTAACAGCAATGCCAAACAAATATTTTACAAATATCTGACATTCATGTTAAGAAATTATTTTTCTCATATCCATAATATATTCCTTGAATTTCCCTTATCCATCACCAATACAACAATATGTTCTGGTGCTCGGTTCTGGTATATACCTGTCTGTATATAGATGTATCTTTTGAAGTTCATCTCTTTGCTTGCATCAACATGAATGATATTATGATAATATGTAGGCTGATGCAGCCCTTAGTCATATTACTGACTAGTAGACAAGGGTTTGACCCCTAGTCTCTTTCTCAAGTACTCAAATGTATCCTTGGGCAGTGGCTTGGTGAAGCTATCAGCCAATTGTTCTTTTGATTGCACATACTCAAGTATCACCTCCTTTTTTTTGAACTTGTTCTCTCAAATAATGATACTTGATGGCAATGTGTTTAGTGTTGGAATGCATGACTAGATACTTGGAAATGTTTATTGTGCTGGTGTTATCACAATAAATAATTACTGGTTCTAAGATCTTCATGTTCATACCTTCCAGTAACTGTTTGATCCATGCAATATTTGACCAGTTTGCAGTAGCAACAACATATGCTGCTTCTGCAGTAGACTGAGAGATGCATCCTTGCTTCTTGCTAATCCATGTGACAAGTCTTTCACCCATAGAGAATGCTCCTCTAGTTGTTCTCTTCCGGTCATCAAGATTTCCAGCCCAATCAGCGTCGGTAAACACCTTAAGTTCAAATTTGTCTTCTCTTCTATACCATAAGCCAAATTCCTCAGTATTCTTCAGATATCTTAGAATTATTTTCACATAAGTCATATGTGATTCCTTGGGGTTAGTAGAAAATCTAGCAACAATTCTTACTGCATGTGCAATATCTAGTCCAGTGTGTACAACATACATGAGTTTTCCAATCATTGATCTGTACAAAGTCTGATTTACCTCTATTGTCTTGTCATCCTTTGTTAACTTACATCCAGTAGCCATTGGTGTTCCAACTGGTTTGGCATCTTCCATCTTGAATATTTTCAGGACCTCTTTGATGTATTTGGACTGTGTAATGAAAATACCTTCACTTTGTTGAATGATCTGTAGACCAAGAAAGAACTTGATCTCTGCAAACATAGACATCTCAAACTCTTTGCTCATCTTATTAGCAAATGATTTTCATAGCATATCATTGCCTTCAAATATGATGTCATCAAAAAATATTTCAACAATCAAAGTTTTAGCATCAGTGTCTTCCTTTAAATATAGATTACTATTTTCACTAGTCCTTACAAATCCAATACTTATAAGATAGGAATGAAGTCATTCATACTAGGCTCTGTTAGAGTAATAGTCTATCGGGGTTACTAATTTAAATCATTATGATCTAATTAGTAACTTCCCTATTCACTCTAGTTTGCTTAAGCTAACCTTAGGCAGTTTCTATTTCTGTTAGTTTCCCTTTTAGGGTTTCGTGATTTCTTTATAAGGAATCACCTCTTTATATTTCGTAAGGAGATTGTATTATTTTAATCATTGTTAATAGAATCTTATTTCTGTCACAATGCTTTTTCAGTCTCTGGCCTATCGGCCGCCCTAGCTTTCTCTTTCTATCTTCATTCTCCTTTGTAATAGCTTTGCATGCAGGGTTTCTTGGGTAGATTGATGTTCATCAATCTTAACATGGTATCAGAGCTTTCCTGTTGTCAGTTGTTCGGTCTTCGTTGAAGCACAGAAGCTTTCAAAAGCTTTTCCGACATTTGTCTCTGGTTCTGGGGGGTCTGTATTTTTTGAAGCTGTTTGAGCCAAAATAGACTCCACCATTGCGTCCAGAAGGCCTGGGAGAGTCGAAATCATATAAAATTTTGCCCATTTTGGGCACCGGGGCATCTAGGGAATTTTTTTCGGCCTCCCAGGGCCGTACGGGCACAGAAATCAAGAAAAAACATTAAAAAACCCTATGTTTTTTAAAGATTTTTGGGTTTACCCACCGCGCGCAGTTTGGTTTAAATGGCACCGCCACTGGGCCGCCACCGCGCCACCGACGCTCGGCCCCGGCCGGCAGCACCCCTCTGCATCCCACGGCGCGTCGCTCATTCCAACCCCCGGCCGCCGCTGCCGCTCTTCTTCCGGAGCTCCGCCGGCCCCCAGCACCGCTGCAACCGCCGCCCTCCTCCAGCGCGGCCCCCGCCAGCTCCTCAACCGCCTCTGGGCGCCCCCAGCTCCGCTCCGACCACCCACAGCGCCACTTCGCCTGCGGTGGCGGCTTTCCTCATAGCCCCGCGGGCTTATACAGTTTTTCACATGGTCCTATTGCCGACCAGGGGCTGCGGCCCAGCCCCCGGAGTGCGCCATGCGCCCGGGGGCTTATTTTTTTAGCCCCTGGGGCTCTTGTAAGCCTTTTTTGGCATTTTTGGGGGTACCTGGCTTTTTTCTCTCTATAGGGAGCATACGGGGGTATTTTTCTGACTTCCATATACCGTCAGAAATCTCTTTCTGAGAACTTTCTGATGGTGGGGGTTAGAGGTTTTGGTTCCACCGTTTCAATAGCATTTTTTTCTGTTGAAGTCCAATGTTTTGTTTTGCCTTCCGGGAGTCATATCTGGCTCATCCAGACTCCTTTTTCGGCAAATGAGATATCGTCAGAAAGCTGATTCTGTGTACTATTCAGTGGTAGAGGTATTTCTTCCTGATTCTGCTCTGGGTTTTCACTCCTCCGAGTTATGCAGTTTATGCCCTCTGGTGGTGTGCTTGGTTCTACAGGTCCGGGGATCTCTTCCTCTGAGTTCATAGTGCACTCTTCTTTCTGACTTCTGAGCTTGCATGCTCTTTCTGATGTATCTTTGTTCTGTAAACGCACTGAGATAAAGTGCCTTCTTCTACTTTCTTGGGATCTTGCACACCTGGTTTGGTTGATGTACCTACACTGTGTTATAAAGTGCCATGGGGGGATTCTGATGCATTTGCCACTATAGGCGCATCTACTTTTGTCAAGTGAGCGTACCTTCCACGACATTAGCCCATGTATTCTGTGTCTATGACACCGCCCTTTATCCTGTGTTTGTACCTCTGTTGCACTTGGTGTTCCTGGTTCTTCTTCTGCAGTTGTTTCTGGTACTGCATTTCAGTGTTCCTGTCACCTCTCCCAATTCAGCATTATGGGG
>MU228479.1:1757059-1774145 GCA_018584345.1 Thuja plicata
GAGTGAGGAAGAAAGCTCTATAACCATGCAGTTGTGTTCATGCTTCTCTCTCAATTGATCTACTATCAATACTCCTGTAGGCAACACATATTTAGTATCTAGGAATTGAGTAACATCATTACCAATATCTGATAAGTGGAGTCTTATCCTGCTTTGCCATGAAGCAAAGTTGTCTTTATTCAACTTGGGCACATCTCGTCTGTTCATCTTGTGATCTTGACTTAGGTCTTGAAACCTTCCTTTATAAGCACACAAGCTCTGATAGCAATTGTTAGTAATAACTGAGAGGGGGGGTGAATCAGTGGCCTCAATAATTTATCCTTCAAACATTAACCACCAATCAAATAAACCTCATATTATTAAGTCCCTACAAGATGTATGCCATGAAATAATTATAATGACTAACTATCTGTCAGTTTTCCTTGTCTGTCCTTATTCTCCTTGATTACCAATAAGCAGTATAACTATTTACCGAAACTCAGTAAATAAATAGACTATACCGATCAACCTAGTGTTAACTATGTCAGATACAAAACAATAAAGAAATGAATCATACACACATAACACATGAATTTTTAATGTGGAAACCCTGTTAAGGGAAAAATCACTGGGACCGGTACCCCAATTTTTCACTCTTCTGAAGTGAGCCCTGTTAGGATCCAACCCTGTTAAAGGTTACAAACACACTATTAAGTGCGACCTTGTTAGAGGATTTTATACATAGAGGTTATCACTTAGTATCAGGCATCTATCGCTACCATCCTTGAATCAGCCTCCTTCTTTGACTGTCAATAGGTATCGGGCAAGTCCAATGCTACTTTCAGGAATCAACCTTTTTGGCACTCCTTGGGATGTACCTCAATATATAGAAGACTGTTAAGTCCTGCTCTATTAAGAGACTTGATGCTTCAATGGTTAAACTGAAACACTGTGACCTATTTCTAATGCAACTTTGAATTGTAGATTTTTAGATCTATTTAAGTACATTACCTCTCTGATCAATTTATCAATTCAATTCTTTGTGCTCCACACTTTTTGCTCTGTGATGCTGTGCTTCACTGTTCATTGGTGTCTACAGAATTCTTTAGCTCTCCTTTAGCTTGATTGATCAGGACTGTATGAAGTTCTTCTTCATTAGTTTTTCTTTAGCATCCTCTTTTCATTCACTAGCCTTAATCCCCTTTTCGTGAATGTGATGTTACAAAAATGAATTAAGCTTGTCTCTTATATAGACATGATATTCACTGTTTCTTGATTCTTGATTCTTGATTATTGGTGTGAAAAACAATCCAGCCAATTTGATTTAAAGCATAACTCATGATTTATCACGTACTTATCTTGTTGCCAACTGTACAAATCTTCTTTAAATCAATTACTTAACTCTGGTCAAATAAAACAAATAAAACAACTAGTCAAGTATATCTTTAGCTCTTGCCAGCTAGAGATTTTGTCATTTTCTGAACTCTTTATTCTGTCAGTCAATTCTTTAGTTAGTTATCAGTGACAACTGACAGTTCCTTTGGCATGACTCCAGTTAGCTTTGGGATCTCCATCCATCAGGCATAATTAGATTTTTACTCATCGGGCAACTCTATTTTTAGCTCGTCGAGCATCTTGTGGTTTTGCTTCGTCGGGCAACACTGTCTTCTGCTCGTCGGGTATCACTGTGACTTTTCTTCTTTGCCTTTACCGATGGTGTGCACTCCATTGGTGTTATCTATCACTTAGTGAGTACTTGACATTTATGCATTGTTGAAAGCATAACCTTTGTTCTATAGATTCTCTGAAGTCTTTGGCATTATGTACATGACCATACAGATGATATCAAGTTGACATCAATGAAAATACAAACCATTAACTAATTTAATGCTTTGCATTATCTTCAACTTAACATTATCAAACATTCAATTAGTTACATGTCAGAAAAGGACAACTGGATGCAGGTGCAACATGGATAAAGGATTCAGAGTTCAAAAATATGGGCATTGATCCTGACTTACTCAATCCAAGGATGGATTGAAATCTTTCACTTAGGGAGGATGGTGCAGGAGCACCTAGGATATCCTATAGGCCCTAGTCAATTTTGTCTTGTAACTGACCTTAGCAAAGTCAGATTGAGTTTTCCTAAGACCTTATAAGGTCTTGTTGTTTTGTGTGACTAGATGGATTAGTGGTTAATGCTAATTTCATCTTAGTCTTTGGTTTTTGCTTTTTGTCCTTAGTTTGGTATAATTTAGGGAAATTATGTAAAAATGTGTCCAAGACCCATGTTTGGGTATTAATATGCTTAAGGAGGCATAAATGATGTTATTTCATTGAACTAAATGGGTTAGAGTCCCTAGAATATAGTTTGCATCATAAATGCAAAAGATGCCAAAAAGTTGTCATGACAACATTTGCAACTTTTTGCAAATGTTCCATGCAACTTGACAACATTGGATTCCCACCATTATAGGAGTGAGAAATTAATTTTGGTGGCCTAAAATGGTGGAGGAAGAATATTTAGACACTCTATGGCTTTTTTCTTGAGGGAGAGTGAATGTATGCAAGTTTTGGAGAGCAATAGTGCAAGTGTTTTTGAAAAGAGAGTACAGCTGGTGTATTTGCAAGATCTTTGTGTTTTAATAGATTGAATTAACTGATCTACATGTTGATTCATATGGTAGAGACATATATAATAGTTTTTCATTCATATTTCAAGTAGATTATAGTTGATTTGATAGGTGTAGGAAATTATTTACTAACTAGGTAGTCTGCTATTTCAGTTTAGGTAGATTTTGGTTTTATGGCTCCCCCATGAAATTCAACCGTGGGAAATGCTTAAGGTTGAATTAATGTGTTAGTGGAGCCTCTCTATAGTTTAAATATTTAGGTAGGAGGTCAGGAGAGTCAATTTTCAAATTTTAAAGCCATGCCCTAGGCGATCTAGGACAGTTCGGTTAGGTGTATGGCAGGTGAAAACAAGAATATAGAGACAAGGGTGTGCATGGGAGAACTGAACCAAGTGTGGTCTTAGTGTCTTTAGGGTCTCATAGATCCCTAGCATGGATTTTAGAACCCACCCAATCCATTTGGATTGATTTTTTCATAGAAATTAGATAAGTTCTTGTGAGGAGCCAAAATAGGCCTAATAGCCCTACATTTCAAGACAGAGGTGTACAGACAGTTTGGGGACCCTAGAGCTTAAAAATATTTTAGGTTTCCCAAAAATTTATCTAGATCCTAGATTGGTTTTAGGGGTTGTGTGGAAGTTTTCAGAGTAAATCTTGAAAAACCCTTTGCATAGGGCTAATTGGTGTTTTAGGCCTAATAGGACAATTTGGGTGCAATTTTGGAACTTGACTAAGTTGGGATTGAAGACCTATGAAATATGGATTTTATGGATGCATAATGAACATACAAAGAGTGTACAAGACCCTTGTGGCATGTGTGGAGTTGGTATGAAGGATTTGGGGATGGAATTCTTCAAAACCAATGAGAAGCATTGTCAGACAAAACTAATGGTGGATGTCCTTCAAGGTGAAACACAATAGTTGTAACTCTTAGAGAAGGGTTAGGAGGAGTATTAGGCTTAGTTCCTTGAGGCTAGTGTGGTCCTAAAAGTGAAATTGGGATCCTATGTGGACTAGGACAAGCTAGGTCTTGTCTTGAAGTATTGTGTGAGAACACCTTGGGGTTACTTCTATCAATTGTCTCCCTATCTTGTTCTTCACTTACATTATCTGACATTATCCTTCTTCACAAGAAAAAAAATTGGGCTATGGAAACTTTGGTCTATAACCTTCACAAACTAATAAAAATGATGTTGAAAGTACACAAATATTCTTAGACCTAGTTATATATAGAATTGAAAAGTTAGTTATGAAATCAAATCAAGAGACTTTCAAAATCCACAATTCATCAATTACAAGATCCTGAGGGAGTGCAATGGAGGTTTAAAGATAAATGGAGTCTAAAATACCTATAAGGTCTTTAAATAATGTGAACATGGCCATTTGAGCCATTCAATGTAATAAAATGAAATAAAGATGCAAAAAGAAGGTAGTTGAACGATTGTTCATGGTCATTAAATCACATATGAGTCTATTTAAGAGTGTGGTTCCCTAGAATGAGGAGAGGAATGATAAATTGAAGAATTTTGATTAATAAAAGTTAAATTTTTCCTATAGTTTTTGTATTCTTTTCACTATTAAAGTTAAGTTTTCAATCATTTCTTAACTTTCAAGAAAATGCAACTAGCAGGTGTAAATCCAAATTCTACAACCTTTGCTCACATCCTCCATGTTTGTTCCAAAATGGAAGTTTCTAGAGAATAAAGGATAGATAAATTAAATAAGACTTTGTCATCACAACTACCTTGGTAGACGTTCATACAAGAGTTCTGATTAAAATGAATGTAAAACTTAAAACAGAACTATATTAAAAAAAGTAAAATGGAATGAATGTAAAACTTAAAATAGAAATATGGTAGAATCCGTATAGCCAACACCATTTCCAATCATTTGTAAAACTAATATCAAAACTTTTATGTAGTACCCTTTCATTTAAGGTAGTTGAAAAGGCAATGGATAGCTACCGAATTATGATGTTATGTTTGCAACTGCCCTACTAGACCTACACGTAGAATGTAGAAGCAATTTGTAGGTGCCAATTGTTAAAGTTGTAACTGCCCACCCAAGTAGACATATATCTGAAAAATGTGAAAGCATGGACAAGGCATGTCAACACAGAGTGCCTCAAAGAAATGTGTCAATATCCACAAAAAGGATTTTTTTGAAATAATTTCAAAGCTTTCAAGAAAATGCAATTGGCAAGTGTAAATATAAATTCTACAACCTTTGCTAACATCCTCCCTATTTGTGCCAAAATGGAAGTTTATAGAGCATAAAGGATAGAGAAATTAAATAAAACTTTGTTATTACAACTACCGTGGTAGACATGCATGCAAGAGTTCTGATTAAAAGAATGTAAAACTTAAAATAGAAATATGGTATAAAGTAAAATGAAATGAATGTAAAACTTAAAATAGAAATATGGTAGAATCTGTACAGCTAGCACCATTTCCAATCATTTGTAAAACTAATATCCATAAGTTTATGTAGTACCCTTTCATTTAAGGTATTTGAAAAGGGAATGAACATATATCAAATTCTGATGTTATGGTTGCAACTTCCCTACTAGACCTACGCACAAAATGTGGAAGCATAGATAAGGCACATGAATTTAATTGAATGCCTCAAAGAGATATGTGCTTATGCACTGCAATAAATTTTGAATATGCACATAATATACTTGTTAAAAATCCTTTAGAAACTTTCAAGAAAATGTAATTGATAGGTGTTAAGCCAAATTTCACAAATTTTGCCACCATCTTCATTACCTATGCAAAATTGTAGATTTGAGGCATATAGAATAACAAAATTTTATTAGATGTCATACTTACAATCACCCTGGTAGAAGTATACATAAAATATAGATGCATAAACAAGACATGCAAATTGTTTGACAAAATGCCTCAAAAGAGATGGGCTCTCGTGGATTGCAATAATTTAAGGATACGCACATATGGACTTGTTGGTCTTTTAAAACTTCCACGTAAATATTACTGGCAGTTGTCAAACCAAACTCAACCTATGCTAGCTTCTTCCCTGCCTATGTGAAGATGGAAGGTTTGGAATAGGCTACAATATCCATCAAAGTGTAATGAAGGGAAATTTTTATTAGACATTATAGATAAAACTTCCCTGGTAGGCATGTATGGAAAATGTGAAAGTATAGACAAGGAATTTGAACTATTTTAAACAATGCCTAAAAGATATATCATCTCATGAAATGGAATGATTACAAGATATGCACAAAATGGATTTGTTAATAAATTGAAAAGGCTTTAGAAACTTTAATAAAATGCAATTGGTAGATTAAAATCTAAATTGAGTAAGGTTTTTCTAGCATCCCCCCTACTTATGCTCAAGTTGGTGACACTTTAAAATAGGATATACATATCCATCAAAGCATAATGAAAGGTGAAGTTATGCCAAGTGTTATAGTTAGAAATGTTTTGATAAAAATACATGTTGTTACAAAAAATGTGGAAAAATACACAAGGAACATGAGTTGTTTGATTAAATGCCTCAAAGAAATATGGTCTTGTGGAATACAATGTTAAATGGTGACTATCTCAAAATAGTGAATAGATTGTTTTGTTATGAGTTAAATGAGAGTAGTGTGTGAGTGTTTGGGTTTTGGTAAGATGTCCTCTAGATGGTAGGTTGTAAGGGGAACCAAAGTACAAGTCAAGAACCTTGGGTGGTATGATGAAAGTGTGTTGGGATGTTGGGGATTGAAGATAGTGAATCATTGAACAATAATTTTATCAAAATGTCTATGAGAGGGGTTGCCTCCTCAACCTAGGAATACGAGCTCAAGAATTCTAAAACCTAGCCAATGCATTGTCTAGTTTTTTGAATATGAGCTTTAGGAAACTGTAGGTTAGAGTGGTCCATCTCTAAGCAGTCATGAGGTGAGTATGGTTCAAATATTTTTGGCAAGGTAGTATGAGAATCACAAAAGGATTTTGTTAAGCCCTAAAGAAAAAGAAGTTCTATCAAACTCAATCTCATCACCAAAAAAATTCATAGCCCAAGAGTTCATTATTCGATAACTTATTCTAACATGGATTTCACAATCAGAGCACAAGGTCATAAAACTCATAAGAAAGAGCCTTTTTCACAATACAAGTATGCTTCTATAAAGAAATATAGTAGAAGAAAGTGATGATAACAAGGATTTTCATATGATATGTCAAAAGAAAGTGGTTTAATTTTGGTCTTTCTATACTAATTTACATGATGCTTGCACAAATGTAAATGTTAACCAAGAGACTCAAACAAACAAAGAAAGGAATTAACGAACTAATTAATGAGTGCAAAAATGTATGCAAGATAAAAAAAAATTTATGCTTTAGAAATCAAAAGATATAGAAGTATAAAATCTAACAAGTTCACCAAAAGTAAATGTTTAAAAAATTTATCCCAGGCTAACATGTACATCAACCTAGAATCAAAAATTTATTTTAGCATATATTATTAGATTAGGTATGAATGGGTTCGACTTCCATCCACAAGGGAGAGCCAAATAGGCCTAAATCCACATTTAATCTTTATGATGGATGGTGATTCAGAATTGATAAAAGTTATGTAACAAACTAGTGTAAAGAAGGAAATTATGAACTTAAATGATAGAAAGCTTAAAATAGAATATAGATATTCAAAAAAAATTAAAGTTTGGAAATGGAATACAAAGGGGGGCTTCCAAGATAGAAAGTAAAGCCAAACTGGACAAGACATGGGTGTTAGGTGTTGGTGTTAGAATAATTGAGAAGGGGGGGGGGGGGGGAATCAGTGGCCTCAAAAATTAATCCAATAAATCAACCCNGGGGGGGGTGAATCAGTGGCCTCAAAAATTAATCCAATAAATCAACCCAAAACTTTATACCACAAATATAAAACCTCTAGTTATCTTCAGTCCTACAAGATGTATGCCTTTATCAAATATAAATGTATATATTTCTCAGTGTTTATACTCTTTATCCTTTCCTTAAGCTTTACCGAATAGCAGTATATCTTTTCTTAACCTTTACCGAAATACAGTAAATAACTTAGTGTTTACCGATCAATCCTATTTTAGTAATGTGTAAAGAAAAACATCAAACCAATGACCATATACACATTTGACACAGGGATTTTTAACGTGGAAACCCTATTAGGGGAAAAACCACTTGGGACCGGTAACCCAAAATTTTCACTCTTCTAAAGTGAGCTCGATGAAGAGACAACCCTGTTAAAGGTTACAAACACACTGTTAACTGCAACCTTGTTAGAAGATTTATCACTAACAGTTTATCACTTAACCTAGCATTCACTATGTTGTCAACATGAAAACCTTTTGATACTCCCTAGGATGTATCTTAATATATAAAGGATGGTTAAATCCTACTCTGTTAAGAGATTTTCTGAATCAATGCTTAAACTAAAATTATGTTCATAAATACAGCTTAATCTTGTAGATGTTTAGATCTATTGTGAGCTCATAACACCTCTTCTGATCAATGTTCTCTTCAATTCATTTTCTCCACTTCTTTCTTCTTGGTGAATGTTGTTACTTCTCTGTTGCTCGGTGTCTGTAGAATTCTTAGTTCTATTCTTCAACTTGTATGATCAAATATGTATGAAGACTTCTATCTTCACCATAATTCTCTTCAACATTCCTCTCTTTCACAATGAATTACTTGTCTCTTTATATAGACATGATTTCACTGTTCTTGCCCTTCTTTTTTTCTTCGTTGATCACTTCTTGATCTATAAAGATCGCCATGCTTGCTTTAGTTTTAATCTATAAATATCTCCTTATTTTCTGGAATAAAACATGCTTTAAATCACCTTCTTATCTTTAGATTTTAACTAATCAATAAAAACAAAGTAATCAAATAGTTAAATCTATATTTATCTCCTGCCAACTAAGTTGTTTTTGTCATATCCTAACTTCAGTTCTCATCGGTCAACACTTTAGTTGTTCTCAGTGACTACTTTAGATTGCTCAGGCATCAACTTAAGTTTTGTTCGGTGACAACTGCAGTTAGCTCGGTAATACTTTCTTTGGTTTCACTTTCTTGGGTAACATTGTGAACTTCTATGCTCAGAGTTCACTATCCCTTGGGGTTTACTGTCACTCGATGTACATGATTACCGACAATAAAAACTTTTTCTCTTCAGATCTTTTAGTGTAGTGACAATATGTGTATGAGAAATCATACCATATCAAGTTGACATCAATGAAAATACAATACATTAACTTATTAATGTCTTGCATATACCTTCTACATCTCGGTGATCATCAACTTTGTCATCTTCAAACATTCAATGAGTTATAGTTCATCAATCTCTCCCTTTGGCATTGATGGCAACATACTACATACTACTAATACAATATAAAATATATCAGTTGTAGTTCATCATTCTCTACCAAACTTATTTTTCTATAACCAATACAAATGTATGACTCTCGGTAAGCTCTTTTAGCTTAGATTTGATTCTTGTAGAGTACTTTCTTTATTCTTCATTCCCTTCACTAGATAGATGTAGCAACTTCTGATTTTGTCTCTCCCTTTGTTGGAGAATCTCTTCTCCCTTTTCTCGATAGATATGCAGTGTTAACTTTTCCAATTCTCTCCCTTAGATGGATGTTTCTTTGAATCTTTCTCTGATGTTTTCTCTCCTTTGACTGTTACTCTCCTTTATGGATAGTTCTTTTCTCTCCCTTTGGATGATTATGATAGATATTTCATATCTCTTTTCCCTCTGACATCAATATATTTCATTGAATACTTATCTCCATATTCATTACGTACATCTCTCCCTTTGACAACAATGCCAAATTATATCTCTTTTCTATAATATATTCCTTGAATTTCCTCTCCATCAGCAATACAATAACTCTGGTGTTCAGTGCAGATAGGTACCTTTTTGTGTACTGATATATCTTTGCAGTCCATCTCTTTGCTTGCATCAACATGAATGATCTTCTGATAATGTGTAGGCTGATGCAGCCTCCTAGTCAGCTTAGTGACCAGTAGACAAAGGTTGAACCCTTGGTCTCTTTCTCAGGTACTCAAATGTATCTTTTGGTAATGGCTTTGTGAATATGTTTGCTAATTGTTCCTTGGATTGAACATATTCTTGTATCACCTCCTTCTCTTGTACTTGTTCTCTTAAGTAATGATACTTGATAGCAATATGCTTTGTCTTAGCATGCATGACAAGGTTCTTTGAAATGTTGATAGCACTAGTATTATTGCAATAGATCATTGGTTCAAGAATTTTCATATTCATACCTTCCAGTAATTGTTTGATCCATGCAATGTTAGAGAAATTCACAACACCAACCACATATTATGCTTCTACAGTGGATTGTGAGATGCATCCTTGCTTCTTAGTTATCCATGTGACAAGTCTATCACCCATAAAGAATGCTCCTCTTGTTGTGCTCTTTCAGTCATCTATGTTTCCAACCCAATCAGCATCTGTATAGACTTGAAGATCAAATTTGCCTTCTCTTTTATATCATAATCCATAGTCTTTGATATTCTTTATATGTCTTAGAATTCTTTTGACAACAGTCATGTGTGATTCCTTGGGATTAGCAGAGAATCTTGCAACTATTCCAACTGCACGTGCTATATCTGGTCTAATATGTATAACATACATGAGTTTTCCAATCATAGATCTATATAGGGTTTGAATTACCTCGGTTGACTTGTCTTCCTTTGTCAGCTTGAATCTGGTTGCCATAGGTGTTCCAACTGGCTTGGATTCCTCCATCTTGAATATCTTGAGAACCTACTTGATGTATTTGGATTGTGTGATGTAGATGCCTGCATCCTATTGAAGAATCTGTAGACCAAGAAATAATTTGACATCTCAAACTCTTTTCTCATTTCATCATCAAATTATTTGCATAACATATCATTACCTCCAAATATGATATCATCAACAAATATTTCAACAATCAAAATGTTATCATCAGTATCTTCTTTTAAATCTAGATTACTGTTATCACTTGTTCTTACAAATCCAATACTTATGAGATAGGAGTGAAGTCTTTCATACCATTCTCTTGGTGCTTGTTTTAATCCATACAAGGCTTTGTGTATTCTACAAACCATGTTTCTCTTGTTAGGACAACAAACCCTTCTGGTTGTTCAATCTATACCTCTTCTTCTAGTATTCCATTTAGGAATGCAGATTTGAAATCCATTTGGTATACCTTGAATCCTTTGAATGTAGCATAAGAAAGTAGAATCTTGACTCCTTCTAGTCTAGCAACAGGTGCAAAGGTTTCTCCATAGTCAATACCTTCTTCTTGTGCATACCCTTTGCATACCAGTCTTTCTTTGTTTCATGTGACTTCTCCATTCTCATTTAGCTTATTTCTAAATATCCATTTGGTACCAATGATATTCATGTCATCTGTTCTAGGTACTAGTTTTCATGTTCTATTTTTCTCAATATGTTCTATCTCTTCATTCATAGCACTAACCCATTCTACATTTTCAAGTGCAGTAACGACAAATTTAGGCTCAAAATCACAAATTAAACATCTATTGTTCAGAGACCTACTTCTTGTTCTCATTCCAGGCTTTTTGTCTCATATGTTCCAGTTCTGTGGATGGTGTCTTGTCACATACTTGGAAAGTACCGGTCCAGCTCTTTGTTCATCATTTTGATCATCATCTTGACCTTCATTTTGATCTTCATCACTCGGTACATTATTTTGAGCAATTTCCTAATTTTTGGTGTTTGCAACCTGATGCTCGGGTGCATTGTTCTATCGCTCAGGAGTGATACACTATTGCTCAGGCAGAGTGTTAGATTCTTCACTATAGACAAACCTATTGTATTCTTATGGCTCCTTTCTTCTTTCCTCATCATTTTTCTCAAAAAATTCATCCACTTTGACATTTGCACTTTCAATGATTTTGTTAGAGGATTTGTTAAGACATTTATAAGCCTTGCTTTTGGTAGAATACCCTAGAAATATTCCTTCTTCACCTTTGGAGTCAAGTTTTCCATTTCTATCATCTTTCAAAATATAACATTGACTTCCAAAAATTTTGAAGTCACTTACATTGGGTGTGTATCCATACCATAGCTCATAAGGTGTCTTATTGGTGTCTTTCTTCAATTGAACTTCGTTTAATGTGTAGACAGCAGTACTGATAGCTTCTCTCCAGAATATTTGTGTGATACCTTTCTCAATCATCACTGTTCTAGCACAATCAACAATGGATATGTTCCTTCTTTTAGAAATCTCATTTTTTTGTGGTGTTCTCGGTGCAGAAACCTATCTTTGAATTCCATGCTCATTACAAAAGTTAGTGAATTCACCAGAAATAAATTCTCCTCCTCTATCTGATCTAAGACATTTCAGTTCCTTTCCACTTTGTTTTTCCACTATATCTTTATATCATTTAAACATCTTGAATGCTTCTGATTTCTCTTTCAAGAACATAACAATCATCATTATAGAATAATCATCTACGAATAGAATGAAGTATCTATCACCATAGTATCTTTTTGTTCTCATTGGTCCACATAGATCAGTATAGACTAATTCTAGAATAGAATTAGATGTGTAGGTTTTTCTCTTGAAACTAGACTTTGTCATTTTACCTTTTTGACAATTCTTACACATGACATGGTTGAGCTTTGACATGCTCAGTAAGCCTCTTACTTTCCTTTTATTTCTTATCCTAACCATGTTGTCAAAATTCACATGACATAACCTTTTATTCTACAACCATATGTCTTTGTTTTTAGCCATTAAACAAGTGGTATTGATATCATCAAGATAGAATAGGTTACCTTTTGTTTGTTCACCAGTTCCGATCAACCTTCCTGATTCATTAAAGATCTTTGCCTTTTTGTTCTCAAATGAAACTCGGTGACCTATGTTATTCAGTTTTGAAACACTCAATAGATTATAGTTAAGTTCCTTCACCCAATATGAATTTTCACATCTAATCAGATTATTCAACATTATTGTTCCTTTACCTTCAATTGGGCAAGGTGAGTCATTACCCATATTTACTGATCCACCATTATAATATTCAAAAGTTTCAAACTTTTCTTTATCTCCAGTCATGTGGTGAGTACAACCACTATCAATAATCTAGACATCATTCTTACTAACCTTAGATATGAGTGCAGTTTCAACATACCTTTCCTCTTCGTCTGAATCATCCTTCATAGCAACAAATACCACCTCAATATCTTCACCAAATTTGCTATCAATATTTTCAGCTTTGTTCTCAGCCAGGTAACAAACTTTCTTCCCTTTGTCCTTGTATTCTTAGTTATCTCTTCTATCAAATTGTTGGTTGCTTCGGTAATCTCGGTCATCACCTCTTTCAAACTTCTTTTCATAACATCTGTCATAGTTTTGTCTTCTTTTCTTTTGTTAGGACATCTAGCAGAAAAGTGTCCAATCTCTTTACAATTAAAACATACCAATGGTAATTTACCTTTGTATCTACCTTTGCCTCTTTGAAATATTCTAGCCATTAGTCCTTGAATCTCATCAAGTTCTTGTTCATCACTATTACTTTCACTATCATTTCTCATAGTGTGTTTATGACTTGATTTACTTATCTTTAGAGAAGATGTGAATGCGGACTCAATAGATGGTAAGACACTGTTGTCAAAGTTATTCATCTCAAATGAAATAATTCTACCAATCAAACTATCTAGAGTGACATCGTTATTTGCTACTACTCTCATTTGTTGTATAGCAGATACTCTAATAGCATAAACAAGCAGTAAGGTTTGAATAATTTTACTTACCACTGTTTCTTCTTCAAGTACACCTCCTACTCCTCAGATAGCATTAATAACCTCTTTGATTCTGCAGCTGTACTGAGTGATGTTTTCTCCTTCTTTCATTCTTAGGTCATCAAACCATCCTCTTAGGCTTTCAGCCTTAGCTCTTAGCACATTCTTATCTCCTCCATGTACTAGCTTCAGCTAGTCCCACATTTTCTTTGTCATGGTGCATGATTTGACATCTTTAAATTCAACATTCTTAGAGTGAGGAAGCAAGTTCTATCATCATAGAATTGTGTTCATGCTTTTCTCTCAATTGATCAAATGTTGGAGGTCCAGTATGTAAACAAAATTTAGTATCTAAGTATTGAGTGACATCATTTTTAATACCCGATAGGTAGAGTCTATCCTCCTTTTCCATGATGCAAAGTTGTCCTTGTTCAACTTAGGCACGTCCCTTTTTCTCATCTTATGATCTTTAGCTTGAGTCTTAAAACTCCCTTTCTAAGCACACAAGCTCTGATACCAATTGTTAGAATAACTGAGAGGGGGGGTGAATTAGTGGCCTCAAAAATTAATCCAATAAATCAACCCAAAAATTTATACCACAAATATAAAACCTCTAGTTATCTTCAGTCCTACAAGATGTATGCCTTTATCAAATATAACATATATATACTACTCGGTGTTTATACTCTTTAACCTTTCCTTAAGCTTTACCAAATAACAGTCTATCTTTTCTTAATCTTTACAAAAATATAGTAAATAACTTAGTTTTTACCGATCAATCCTATTTTAGTAATGTGTAAAGAAAAACATCAAAACAATTAACCATATACACATTTGACATAGGGATTTTCAACGTGGAAACCTTGTTAGGGGAAAAACCACTTGGGACCGCTAACCCAAAATTTTCACTCTTCTAAAGTGAGCTCGGTAAAGAGACAACTCTGTTAAAGGTTACAAACACACTATTAAGTGTGACCTTATTACAGGATTTATCACTAACAGATTATCACTTGACCTAGCATTCACTATGTTGTCAACATGAAAACCTTTTGGTACTCCTTGGGATGTATCTCAATATATAAAGGATGGTTAAATCCTACTCTGTTAAGAGATTTTTTGAATCAATGGTTAAACTGAAACAGTATATGATCTGTTCATAAATACAACTTAATCTTGCAGATTTTAAGATCTATTGTAAGCTCATAATACCTCTTCTGATCAATGTTTTCTTCAATTCCTTTGCTCCACTTCTTTCTTCTCGGTGAATGTTGTTGCTTCTCTGTTGCTCGGTGTCTGCAGAATTCTTAGCTCTGTTCTTCATCTTGTATGATCAGATCTGTATGAAGACTTCTATCTTCACCATAATTCTCTTCAGCATTCCTCTCTTTCATAATGAATTAATTGTCTCTTTATATAGACATGATTTCATCATTATTTTCCTTCTTGTTTTCTTTGTTGATTATTTATTGATTTGTAAAGCTCACCATGCTTGCTTTAGTTTTAATACGTTAATCTCTCCTTGTTTTCTGGAATAAAACATGCTTTAAATCTCCTTCTTATCTTTAGGTTTTAACTGATCGATGAAAACAAAGTAATCAAACAATTAACTCTATATTTAGCTCCTGTCAGCTAAGTTGTTTTGTCGTATCCTAACTTCAGTTCTCGTCGGTCAACACTTCAGTTGTGCTCGGTGACTACTGCAGATAGCTCAGGAATCAACTTCAATTCTATTTAGTGACAAATACAGTTAGCTCGATAATGCTTGCTCGGGTATCACTTTCTTGGGTAACACTGTTCATCAGGTAACACTATGAACTTCTGTGCTCGGGGTTCACTGTCCCTCGAGGTTTACTGTCACTTGGTGTACATGATTACCGATGACAAAAAATTTGTCTCTTCAGATCTTTATGTGTAGTGACAATATGTGTATGAAAAATCATACCATATCAAGTTGACATTGATGACAATACAATACATTAAGTGATTTAATGTCTTGCATATAGCTTATGCATCTCGATGATCATCAACTTTGTCATTTTCAAATATTCAATCAGTTATAGTTCATCAGTTGGATTCTTGAAATTCTCAGATGGAGAGGGAACAATTTATGATGAATATTGTCAAATTTTCATCATTTTACCAAGACATTAGATCATATCTAATCAAATCAAAACAACAAAATGGAAACAATTTATCAAAATGTACATCTCTCCTTTAGGACTAAAGTTGAACCTTGTTGATTATTCCATCAATCAATGCTGGAAGTAGTGAATGAATAATATCTTAGTTTACATTCCTAGGCTAAGGCTTCTATTTTCAACACTACAAAATTTAACTATAAATCACATTTTTAATAAAAAATGTACATCACATACACCACGTGGCTTCCTAAAGCTAGCTAAGGAGAGGAGAGGAATGGTGCTCTTAAACCACATAACATATCAACACGTCGTAATATATATTTTATTATTTTATTTCACAAATATAAGTCTCAAAAAACCTAGGACACGATAAGAAATGAATTCATGATTCCATATATCTAAATTATCAAAGTGTTAATACCATTGCTTCATCATGTTCCATTTTCAACTATTGAATATAATTATAAAATAGTATGTTTGCGGTATGAAACAAATGAGTGTGGCTCTAATGTGTGTGGGCGTAGGTTAGGGATTTTTTCATTGGGAAGTCATTAATCACAATGGAAACATGTCACAACTATAACATTTGGACTTGGAATGGTGTGACAACTTAAATAACCTCCCTAATACCAATGACAATCTGTCACACAACTGATTTATCACATAAGAAACCCTTGAAATGGTGTAGAAACTTAAATAACCTTCCTAATACCATAGAGGTTGGAGATTGAAACTAAATAAAATCATGTTTTCCTTGTAATTTACTGTCAAAATTGTTGTTCCATATCTTTGTACGGGTTCGTACTATGCCTTGATGGACAATAAACTTCTGCCCATGTTTGGAGAGAATGTTCCAAGAATTAATGTCAACAGTCTTGGAAAGAAGGACTAATCAAATGTTATATATATATATATATATATGGATGGTCCCACAATAGTGTGTCCTACTTTTTGGCCAACTTTGACACTGAGATCAATATTCTGAGAAAAAACTTCACTTTCGAACACATGTTACCACAAAACTATTAGGAATTTCAAGATGATGTAAACTAGAGTCTTTTAGAATTTTATTTCTAGTTTCTAAATATTAAAAAAAAAAAAAAATTCATTTTTCCTTCTCCTTCGAAAAGTGGTTTGTGTGAAACAACAGTGTTTTTAAGGAGTGACTATCACTTGGATTAGCATAACTTTTTAAAAAAAATGATAACAATGTAATTTTTTTCAGGTTATATTTGAAACTTCAATATCTCAAGGATGCAATTGGTTTCATTCATTTTCGGTCAATATTTCATAATTTATTAAGCTCTAAAGTGACAGTAACTGTAATTTAGACATAAGATCACTTGGATCGCTCTAACTTGATCTGTATATATCAAAATACATTTTTTCTTTTTTTCATAGAAAGGTAACACAAATACTCTTTTCCTACATATTTTTCATAATTTGTTTTCCTAATTTACTATTTTTCACGAAGCGTTGAAGAGAGAGGTTGCTAAATGGCCAGACAACCTCTGTTTAATTAAACTAAAAATAGAAAGGCACAATGAACTCAATATATAT
>MU228479.1:1774617-1784771 GCA_018584345.1 Thuja plicata
TATATATATATATATATAAAATTCATATAAGCCAATATGAAATATCAAATGATAAGATATTAAGGGATTATCGATGGGTCAAGGTAATAGAACATGACATGACTATTGGGAGTCTCTGCCCATTGACACAGATACAAGTATGAGGATCATGATCAAAGTGAGGGGCATCTAAAAACATTCAACAATCAATTTCCATGGAGATAGGGAAGGAAGGAAAGTCTTTATTGGGGAATTTTATATCATATACACTCAAACCTAATCATCAAATGAGGAAGAAAATGAGAAAGAGATAGAAGGAAATAAACACATAATAACCAATCAACAACTGTTATCCAATCGACAGCTTGAGGTCTAACACAGTCAACAATTACATCATACAAATAAAGGTGATTACATCTACAATCAGGAATTTTGAAATAGAACTATATCTATGACGAATCAGGACATTACACAACAATAAGGAAGCACACATTCTCCAATCATCAAATTACAATAGTGACTATTCATAACCTCTGCAATCTTCTATCCATACATACGGACATCAAAGACCCCTATTACATATTTGTGAAGGCTATGACGGGATGTGCACAGGTGATAAAAGAATAATATCCTTGCTTAGATTATTGGCACTATATCATTCCTTTTTGGTGGATGAAGAATATATCGGATTGAAAAAATTGTGAAATAGCTCCCTAGTTATTAGATTTTTTAAGAAAACACAGTAGAGTTTTTCAAACCTGGAAAGAAGGAATGATTTTTGGGGCTTCTTTGGCCTATTATGGGCAGTGTCTTCCTCGTTATCCTGCTCTTTTTGTTGAACCACAACCTGTGTTACATGGGAAATTTAGACAAATTACTAGTGTAGGGCACATGATGAGGGTAGTCTCATAGTCAATGACAGGTCACAATTCCTACAATGATCTTATGCAAAAACAAAATTGCATAACCCTACCTAAATTCGGCTCCTTTGCTCCCGCGACATAACATAACATCAAAATGATTTGGTTTTCACTTTTTTTTCTTGTATATCCCACATACATTGTAATTCTGACAGTCTACTAAAGAGTCGTCAAATTTTTGACTTCGTAAGGGAAAATTACAAAAAAAAACCCAATTTCACAAAAAAGTATATCCTTTGTCAGAAATTACTGTCGAAAATAACACCAAATGTAGTAGTGCTAGAGCCTATGGCTCCAAGTCAACTAGAAAGAAATTGAACAAAGGTCTGCTAGTCTATGAAGCATCCATTGAGAATGAGGAGTTAGGGTAACCTATTCTTTCTATTTCTCAAGATAAATTAGAAAATTTAGCTCATGTAGCCTGTGTTTTAATGACTCAAAGAAATTCACTAGTTTATAGTAAGGAAGATGATATTCATATTTTGTCTACAACAACTGGAAAAAGGACAAAATCTTCTAGGGAATACACTAGAAGCAAGTTAAGAAAAAGAAAGGAAAAAGAATTTGTTTCCCCATCCACTAATAAGGAAGATGCAACAAACTAGGGTGTTGAAATAGATCATACAGTAGAACAAATGTCACATGTTGATGTTGTGACAAGAGATGAACCTTTAGGAGATCCTAAGTTCATGTCAAATAATTTAAGGGAAGATGTATTTCTACCCTTTTTTTACCCTAAAAATTTTGCACCACCCCTCAATCCAAGTTCTCCTATTGAGACATCCGCACCAATAAAGGAAGAAGAAGATCATCCTAATTTAGGACCGAGGAGGTAATGATAACAACTAATTGGAAATTATAATTCCCTCTCCATTACAATTGGAATTTAATGCCTTAGTTCACAATGTGACTTTAGGGGATAATACCACTTTTGGTCAAAATTAGGATGAGATGAACAATCAAATGGATAATAATCCATCTGGGGATGAACATATATCAATTCCCAGTGATTTGGAAATTCAACTCAAGACGAGGGAAGACATATGAACTCTTAAAGATCTACTAGACATAACAATAAAAGAAAATGAAGATCTTCGCAATCAACTTCAAACTACTCAATAAGATAACCAGGCTTACAAAGAAGAAATTGCACAACTTAAGGGCCAGTTGGATCAAGTGGCCAATTCTACAACAAATTTGATATCTCGACAAGAAAATGAGCAAAGGATGCATGCAATCCAACAAATTTTGGGTCAGGAATTGCCAATACTTTGCAGAAGCTATCCTCTCATATTGGTTGGTTCCTCTGTCTCTCCTATTTGCATGAGGACATGAAAATCCTTTGGCTGGGAGGAATCTTGAGTGCAAACTTTATCTCTTATTTTACCCCTTTATCTTCCTTTTATCTCTCTTTTACCTTTGAGACTTCTAGTTTCCTATCATCATATGTTAAGGAAATAAGAATAATTAAGGAATAATAAAAAGGGATTAAAATGATCATTTGATATCTTAAGTTTGTTACATATTGATTTAAGTATGATTATTTTTAGGTGGGAATTAAAGAGGCAATGTTAGGATTTGTGGGTATGGACATGAGAGATACTAGCAAGTTTGTTTTGAGCGATGACTAATACTTTGTTTTGTCACAGATTTTGAAAAAGCCACACAATGGTTGCAACCTTAAGATAGGATACATAGATAGTTTTTTTAAGTTTGTTTCATCTACTGTTAAGACTATTTCGATTGTGCGGCCTATGGCCTCCATCAATTGAACATGTAGTTTATTTTGTTTTATGTATATAGTTATACAACATATGATAAGATTGGAAAGTAACATTACATAAATACTAATGTATGTATCAGACTAAAGGCACCTATGATATATGAAAATACATTATTATTTAAATCAACAATCATTTCTCTATGTGTTGTGGTATGCATGATTTGAATTAGTGAAAGTTAGAGTTAGTGTGTCACTTGGTAATCGAGGAGAAAGGGCCCGTTACTCATGTTATCAGGTGATTTTTTTTAGTGTGGTGTGGTGAGTTTCATATTTGTTATGTTAATTATTTCTTCTACGTGGATTGTTTCATTGACATCTCATTTATTATTATGGATTCTTGAATTGATATTTTTCATTAGTGTGGATTACTATAAACATCATATTTACTTAGATTATGGTTTGCAGTGATAATATTATTATTTTCTAATTAGTGTTGGAATTGAAATTAGTCTACTTAATGGTTTGTATTAGTCTCAGTCTAATATCTATCTACATTCTGATTTATGATTACAGACTAAGGAAGAACACTTTGGCTCATAGATTAAATTATGTCTCAAATTAATCATTTGGTAAATGCACAACATCTGTATTATGAATGTTCCTCACTGTAATATTGATGACCCATAACTGATTGAATGTTTGAAGATGTTAAGTTGATTATCACCAAGCTGCAGAAAGTTAATGCAAGACATTAAATTAGTTAATGTATTGTATTTTCATTGATCTCAACATGATATAATTTGATTGGTTATATACAAAGTGTAAAAAATTTCAAAGAACCAGAGAGATAAAGGTTATGCTTTCAGTAATGCATAAAAAGATCAGTATTCATTAAGTGACTACAAACACCGGCAGGCAGTGCACCCCGACGGACAGAGAAACCCAAGAGAAAATTCACAGTGTTGCCCGAGCAAGAAACCCAACAAGCATTACCAATGAGAAGCACTTCAAAGTGATGCCCGACAGACAGAAAACCCCAACGGAGATGCCAAAGGAAAATTGAAGTGTTGACCGAAGCTAACAGAGAGTTAAAACACCGAAAAGAACTAAAGTTTAGAAACAACAAAAGACTTAGCTAGAAAGAGATAAAGAAGGAGTTAACTAGTTGTTAATATTATTTTTATCACCAAGTTAAAACTAGAGATAAGTAAAATATTTAAAGCTATTTTATTCTAGTTGTCAAAGAGAAATCTACGGGATAAAACTGAAGTAAAGCTTTAAAGAAAGATTGGCTAGAATTGCGGATCACACCAAGAACAAGAAAGTCAAGAACTGAGAAATGATGAAATCATGTCTATAAAGAGATAAGCTAATTCATTATGAATTAAAGGGGTGAATAGAGAAGAAGGATGCTGGAGAGAAACTGGTGAAGAACAACTTCATGTAGTCCTGATCAATCAAGCTGAAGAACAAAGCTAATTCTATGGACACCGAGTAGCAAAGAAGCAGAACATCACCAAGTAGAAAGAAGTGGAGCAAAGGTATTGAAAAGATACATTGATCATAAAGGTATTATGAGCTTACAATAGATTTGAAAAATATGCAAAGTATATTTGTATATGTGAACAGATCATTTACTGTTTCAATTTAATCATTGGATCAGAAAGTATCTTAACCGAGCAGGACTTAACAATCCTTTCTATATTGAGATACATCCTAAGGAGTATCAAAAAATTTGGTCATAAAGATAGCATGAGATGCCAGATACCATTTGACAAACTACACTGGGTTTGGTCATAATAGGTAGCATAGAGATGCCAAATATTAAGTGACAAACTATTCTATTTAAATCCTCTAACAAGGTCACACCTAATAGTGTGTTTGTGACCTTGAACAGGGTTGGCTCTTCACCAAGCTCACTTCAGAAGAGTGAAAATTTTGGGTTACCAACCCCAAGTGGTTTTTCCCTTAATAGGGTTTCCACGTTAAAAATCCATGTGTCAATGTGTTTATGAGTCATTACTTTAGTGTTTTGCATTACACATAACTAATTTGGATTGATCGGTATACACTAAGAAATTTACTGCATTTTGGTAAATGAAAGACTGCTAATCGATAAACAATAAGAATAAGGTTTAACAGTGAACTCCGAGTAGTAGTTATTTGTTGAGATTATTTCAAGGCATTCATATTGTAGGACTGAAGATAACTAGAGGCTTAATATTCTGGTACTAAGTTTTTGGGTTAATTTATTGGAATATTTTTGAGGCCACTGATTCACCCCCCCCCCCCCTCTCNTGAGGCCACTGATTCCCCCCCCCCCCCCCTCTCAGTTATTCTAACAATTTTTATCAGAGCTTGTATGCTTAGAAGGGGAGTTTAATAGTTCAAGCAAAAGATCACAAGATGAGCAAACGAGATGTGCCCAAGTTAAACAAGGACAACTTTGCATCATGGAAAAGCATGATACGAATCCACCTATTAGGTATTGGAAATGATGTTGTTCAATACTTAGATACTGAATTTGTGTTACCTACAAGACCTCACACACTTGAGAAATTAAAAGAAAAGGATGAGCATAATTGCATGATGATAGAGCTTACTTCCTCACTCTCTGATGTTGAGTGTGAAGATGTCAAAACTTGCACCTCTACAAAGAAAATGTGGGATAAATTGAAGCTTGTACATGGAGGAGATGCTAATGTACTAAGAGAAAAGGTAGAAAGCCTAAGAGGTAAATTTGGTGAGCTAAGCATGAGAGAAGGAGAAAATATCACTTAGTACCGCTGTAGAATAAAAGAGGTAGTCAATGCTATCCGAGGAGTTGGAGGCATACTTGAAGAAGAGACAGTGGTAAGTAAAATCCTAAGAACCTTACTGTCTATATATGCTATTAGAGTATCTACTATACAAGAAATTAGAGCAGTAGCAAACAATAATTTCACTCTAGATAGCTTGGTTGGAAGACTAATTTCATTTGAGATTAATAACTTTGATAATAGTATCTTACCATTTATTGAGTCTATATTAAAATCTTCTTTGAAAATAAGTAAGTCAAGTCATAAACACACTATTAGAAATGATAGTGAAAGTGATAGTGATGACCAAGATATTGATTAGATTGAAGCACTAATGGCTACAATATTGCAGAGAGGCAAAGGTAGATACAAAGGTAAATTACCACTTGTATGTTTTAATTGTAAAGAGATTTGACACTTTGCTGCTAGATGTCCTAACAAAAGAAAAGATGACAGAAGTAATGATAGATCATATGAAAAAAGGGAAGAAAGCTTGTTACCTAGCTGAGAACAGAGATGGAGATACTGACACCAAATCTGATGAAAAAATTGAGATAGTATCTGTAGCCATGAAGGATGATTTAGACGAAGAAGAAAGGTATGTAGAGACTGCACTTTATCAAAGGTTAGTAAGAATGATGTCTAGAATATAGATAGTGGCTGCACTCACCACATGACCGGTGATAAACAAAAGTTTGAAACTTTTGAGTACTATAATGGTGGATTAGTAAGAATGGGTAATGACACACCTTGTCTAGTTGAAGGTAAAGGAACTATAATGTTGAATAACCTGATCAAATGTGAAAATGCATACTGGGTAAAAGGACTTAAGTATAATATGTTGAGTGTTTCACAGTTGAATAACACATGTCATCGAGTAGCATTTGAGAATAAAAAGGCAAAGATCCTTAATGAATCAGGAAGGTTTATCGGAACTGGTGAATAGACAAAAGGTAACCTTTTCTATCTTCATGACATTAACACCACTTGTTTAATGGCTATAAATGAAGACCTATGGTTATGGCATAAGAGATTATCTCATGTGAATTTTGACAACATGATTAAGATAAGAAATAAAAGGAAAGTAAGAGGCTTACCAAGCATGTCAAAGCCTGAGCATATTATGTATAAGAATTGTAAAAAAGGTAAGATGACAGTCTAGTTTCAAGAGCAAAGCCCATACATCTAATGCTATTCTATAATTAGTCCATACTGATCTATGTGGACCCATGAGAACAAAGAGTTACTATGGTGATAGATATTTCATTCTCTTTGTAGATGATTATTCTAGAATGATGACATTTATGTTCTTAAAAGAAAAATCATAAGCATTCAAGATGTTTAAATGGTATAAAGCTATGGTAGAAAAAAAGTGGTAAGGGATTGAAATTCTTAAGATCAGATAGAGGAGGAGAATTTGTTTCTGATGAATTCACTAACTATTTCAATGAGCATGAAATTAAAAGACAGGTTTCTGCACCAAGAACACCACACCAAAATGGGATTGTTGAAAGGAGAAACAGATCCATTGTTGATTGTACAAGAATACTGATGATAGAGAAAAGCATCACTCAAACATTCTGGAGGGAAGCTTTCAGTACTTCTATCTACACATTAAAAAAATTACAATTGAAGAAAGACATCAAGAAGACACCCATGAGCTTTGGTATGGTTATACACCCAATGTAAGTTACTTCAGAATTTTTGGTAGTCAATGTTATATTTTGAAAGATGATAGAAATGGAAAGCTTGACTCCAAAAGTGATGAAGGTATCTTTCTAGGGTATTCCACCAAGAGCAAGGCTTATAAATGTCTTAACAAGTCCTCTAACAAAATCATTGAAAGTGCAAATATCAGAATAGATGAATATGCAAAGAAAAATGATGAGGAAAGAAAAAGAGAACCAGAAGACTACAATAGGTTTGTTTACAGTGATGAACCTGACACTCTACATGAGCAATAGTGTATCTCTCCCGAGCAACAGAACATTGCACTCAAGCATCAGGCTGCAATTACCAAAAATCAAGAAAATGATGTTCCAAAGGATGGAGATCAGAATAAAGGTCAAGATGATGATTAGAATGATGAATAAAGAGTTGAATCAATACTTGCTAAGTATGTCAGAAGACACCATCCACATAATTTGATCACAGGAGACAAGAAGGCTAGAATGAGAGCAAGAAGTAAGTCACTGAACACTAGATGTTTAATTTGTGATTTTGAGCCTAAATATGTTAATACTACACTTAAAAATGAAGAATGGGTCAGTGCTATGAATGAAGAAATAGAACAGATTGAGAAGAACATAACATGGACACTAGTACCAAGAACAAATGAAAAGAATTTCATCTGTACCAAATGGATTTTCAAAAACAAGCTGAATGAGAATGGAGAAGTCACAAGAAATAAAGCAAGATTAGTATGCATGGGGTATGCACAAGAAGAAGGTATTGATTATGGAGAAACCTTTGCACCCGTTGCTAGACTAGAAGGAGTAAGAATTTTACTTGATTATGTTGCATTCAAAGGATTCAAGGTATACCAAATGGATGTCAAATCTGCATTCCTAAATAGAATACTGGAAGAAGTATACATTGAACAACCAGAAGGGTTTGTTGATCCAAACAAGAGAAACATGGTATATAGACTACACAAAGCCTTGTATAGATTGAAACAAGCACCTAGAGCCTGGCATGAAAGACTTCACTCCTATCTCATAAGCATTGAATTTGTAAGAATAAGTGAAAATAGAAATCAGTACTTAAAAGAAGATACTGATGGTAATATTCTTATTGCTGAAATATTTGTTGATGATATCATATTTGGGGGTAATGATATGTTATGTAAATCCTTTGCTAATGAAATGAGAAAATAATTTGAGATGTCGATGTTTGGGGAGATCAAATTATTTCTTGGTCTACAAATTCTTCAACAAGATGCATGCACATATATCATGCAATCCAAATACATCAAGGAAGTGTTGAAGATATTCAAGATGGAAGATTCAAAGCCAGTTGGAACACTATGGAAACTAGATGTAAGCTGACAAAAGAAGACAAACCAAATGGGGTAAATCAGACCTTGTATAGAACAATGATTGGAAAACTAATGTATGTTGTTCATACTAGACCAGATATAGCACATGCAGTTGGAATGGTTGCAAGATTCTCTACTGATCCCAAAGAATCACACATGACTATTGTCAAGAGAATTCTGAGATATCTAAAGAACACCAAGAACTATGGCTTATGGTATAAAAGAGAAGGCAAATTTGAGCTCAAGTCTATACAAATGTTGATTGGGCTAGAAACTTAGATGACCGAAAGAGCACAACTGGAGGAGCATTCTTCATGGGTGACAAACTTGTAACATGGATCAGAAAGAAGCAAGGATGCATCTCACAATCTACTGCAGAAGTAGAATATGTGGTTGTTGCTGCAAACTGCTCTAACATTGCTTGGATCAAACAATTGCTGGAAGGTATGAATATGAAGATTCTTGAACCTATGATTATCTATTGTGATAATACCAATGCAATTAACATTTCTAAGAATCCAGTCATGCATGCTAAGACAAAGCATATAGCTATCAAGTATCATTAATTAAGAGAACAAGTACAAGAGAAAGAGGTGATACTAGAATATGTTCAATCAAAGGAACTATTAGTTGATATATTCACAAAGATATTGCCTAAAGATAGATTTGAGTACCTAAGACAGAGACTAGGGGTCTGATCCTTCTCTATTGGTCAGTAAGCTGACTAGGAGGCTGCATCAACCTACACATAATAAGAAGATCATTCATGTTGACGCAAGCACATAAATAGATTGCAAAGATAGATTAGTACACAACAAGGTACATATTTGCACCAAACACCATAGTCACTATATTGCTGATGGATAGGGAAACTCAAGGAGTATATTATAACTTTGGCATGATCAATGTTTACTTTGGAATTATTGTCAAAGGGAGAGAAGTTCCTAAGAATTCAAAGGGAGATATAATCATTAACCAAAGGGAAAAAACATCCATAATATCCAAAGGGAGAGATTACATATGAAATATCCATCAAAGGGAGAGAAGATATCCTAAGGGAGAGATGTAACCTGTAAAGGAAAGAAGTATCATGAAGGAAAAGATGACTTATTGTTGTCAAAGAAAAAAGAGATGATCAAGGAGAGGAACAGTCAAAGGGAGAGACAAAATTAGAGAAAGAATCATAAGCTGCTACATCTATCCAGTGAAAGGATTGAAGATTAAAGAAAGTACTCTACAAGAAATGTTAAGGAATCTGAATCTGAAGATATTATAAAACTAAAATGTTATAGATAGTTGATACTCGCTATAGATTACAATTGCCATTGTGATTGATTGATTCTACAACGAATATCAACTATTTATATTGAATCGAAAGTGTATCAACTATCAACAATCATATCTTATCGTAAATGATGACTATTGATAACATACGGTTTAGTTAACATATTTGCAAATTAGTATAACTATCGACATTTAACAAAAGAGATTAGAATAGTCACGATACTTATCGTGACTGTCATATATGAACAGTCACGATATTATCGTGACTGTCATATATGTCAATCATGATAAGTATCGTGACTTACATTACTAATGTTATGTTAATCTATGTTATTG
Organism: Thuja plicata; assembly: GCA_018584345.1. Taxonomy (NCBI): domain Eukaryota; kingdom Viridiplantae; phylum Streptophyta; class Pinopsida; order Cupressales; family Cupressaceae; genus Thuja; species Thuja plicata. The sequence goes on from MU228479.1 coordinate 1,784,695, forward strand.
TATTGGTAGTCGATTCAATATTATTTATTTTGTGATATATATATATATATATATATATATATATATATCATGATTTT
>MU228479.1:1793337-1817098 GCA_018584345.1 Thuja plicata
TGACACATCAACATGCCAACTAGACATGTACACTCACACTTAATTACATTATTTGCAAGAAATACATTTTACAAAACAAATAATAAGAACAGGAATTATCCAAGGTTGAGACACCTTATTCCTAACAATTACTTTAGTGTTTTGCATTACACATAACTAATATGGATTGATCGGTATACTCTAATCAATTTACTACATTTCGATAAATGAAAGACTGCTAATCAGTAAACATTAAGAATAAGGTTTAACAGTGAACTCCGAGCAATAGTTATTTGTTGAGATTATTTCAAGACATTCATCTTGTAGGAATGAAGATAACTAAAGGCTTAATGTTGTGGTACTAAGTTTTTGGGATTAATTTATTGGAATATTTTTGAGGCCACTGATTCACCCCCTCCCCTCAGTTATTCTAACAAATAATAATTGAAACAACCGTGATTTTGGAACTTCTATCTTTTTACACATTGTTCTACTTCATGTCACCTCAGTGACAAGAAGCATAACCTTTTGCTCAGTCTCTTAGATTAAAAGAGAGTGAATGTAAATCAGTCTAAGAAGTATAATTTAATTAAGGAATAGGAGTTACAATTGTTATGAATCAGTCTAGAAGTGTGGTTTCATTTGTCTACAAGAGTGTCTTAACTATTTGCAAGAGTGTATTAAATTGATTAAAGTTTTATTTGCAAAGGTGTGTAGATTATATAAGGTTTCATTTAGGAAGCGCATTAACAATAAGATTTCATTCACAAAATTTGTTTCAAATTGAGATTTGGAGTAAAGATGTGTTTTAATTCAATTTACATGGTGTTTCAATTCAATTCCTAATTATCAAGTGTGTTCAAAATTCATTATTTTCGTCCCTTAGGCAAACAATCATATAATATCCTTCAAAAGTCTACAGATCTCGGATTGAGACTGTTAGAAGGAAACTAAAGAAACCAACATTCAAGTGAAACTTTGGTCATATTTAAGCCCTCAATTTTATCCAACATGAATTACTACCCATTTCATGAATTGCACATTAGGAAGGAAGAATATCTCCAATAGGCCCAAGAGGTGACTCAAGCTTTAATTGGAAATATGACCAGTCCTTCACTAAATAATGTAATTGAAATGAAATGGGAATGATTATGTAATGTAATTTATCTATTAGAAAAGTCACTAAAAAGATGGTTAAAATGGACTGGTAAAAACTGCTATTGAGATGAAACTAGCGGAAATGAAAATCAGAAGACAAAACTGACCTATACCAGAAATTCCAGAAAAAATGGAAGGGACATGGAGAAATTTGATGTGTACTGGTGCAGGAGAACTTGATCTAAGAAGTCTAAGTTCATGTAATGGTCCATTTTTTTTTTGTATAAGGTCGGTTAATCCATGTAATTTGGCCATTAGAGCCACCAAAATATAATGAAGCACTAAAAATGCCAAAATGATGTAATGAGCTTAGAAACATAATTTTTTCTTAAGTTGGCACAAGGTATGACAGGTTGACACAAGGTAGTTATAGGTCGGCACAAGGAAGGCAGTTACCGGCAACCGACAATAGTTGGTCGGTCCCTGAGAGGTAGTTATAATTGCGTAACTATCTAGATTGCTTATAAAAACCTGAGGATGGTCGAAAAAATAAAGGAGGAAGAATAAGAGGAATTCAACAGTGGATAGTTGGAGGAGAATCCAAAGGTGAAACAATCTCACCTGTGATTGTCACCATGGTTTTGCAGAAATGGTGAACAGTCACGTGTTGGATACAACCAGGTTTTGGTTGAAGAATGTAAAAGGAATGGGATTGTTTGTTCCCATCAAACACTTTATGTAATGTATCCATAATTTATTTAAAGAGTTTTTATTTTGTTCAATCATGGGTTTCCTATAGTTGGAAATTGCTTTTGATGATCGGGTTTGAATGAAGTCAGAACCTATTCATAAGTTTAGTTTAATGGATTAATCTTTATTTGGAATACGCGCATAACAAAGTAAGATTTGTGTTGAATCTAGGAGTTAAGACTTCTTGTAGGACGTCGGTAAAAGTATAAATGTTGAGTTAATGCCAATGAGTGTCGAGTTGTCCAGTGTTGGCCAGGTAAACCAGTATAGGCCGAGTGACAGTAAGTGCCGAGTAAACCAATTTTGATTTATGTATTTTAAATAGATTGTATGAAGGATTTGTCTTAAGGTATAGAGTCTTTCATGTAGATCCCCATCCTTAAAGGAAATTAGTGTGTGTTTTGGGGAAAGATAAACCTACCATGGAAGCCCATGTGTCAATTGGTATCAAAGCTCAACGAAACATCTAGGATGAGAAAGAGATTTGGTAAATTAATTCTTGTTGTTGAAGTTTCATGGTTGCAGGTGCACGTTCACTCGCTGCAGATGGCTGGACATGGAGGTCTACCAAAAGTATCATAGGAGATGGTCCAGGGCCAGAGGAGATGGTCCATTATGTCACCAAAAGAACTAGGGAAAGAGGCAGAGAAAGAACTATTGGGTGTGACAAAGAGAGGTTGTGTAGTAGCATGAAGGAGTGAACTTGAGTCTGGAGCAGCACTTTGGAGGCAACCACTAAAAAATCCATTGATGAGAGTCTCAGTTTGAATACATGGTACACTAAAGATTTCATGTAGAAGAAGAAGTTGAGAAGGTAAAGACATAGATGAAGACAAAGTTGAAGACGCAGCTTGCAGTCAAAATTTTTGCAAGTTATTGCATACACATTTCCAAGAGACTTGGAAAATTTCAAGGTCGGTAGTATGGTGCAGGAGCACTTGATCCAAGAATTATAAGGTCGAGTAATGATCCATTTTGTTTGTATAAGTTCAGTTAATCCATGTAATTTGGCCATTAGAGCCACCAAAATGTAATGAGAGACACTAAAAATGCCAAAATAATGTAACGAGTTTAGAAACATAGGTTTGGTTTAAGTTGACACAAGGTATGATAGGTCGGCATAAGGAATTTATAGGTCACCACAAACAGTTACTGGTCGGCACAAGGAAGGCAATTATCGGTAATCGACAACACTTAGTCAGTCCCTGAGAGGTAGTTATAACTACGTAGCTATCTGGATTGCTTATAAAAACTTGAGGATGGTCGAACAAATAAATGAGGAAGAATAAGAGGAAGTCGATGGTGGATAGTTAGAGGAGATTTCAAAGACAAATCAGTCGCACCTTTGACTGTCACCATGGTTCTACAAAAATGGTGAACAATCACGTGTTTGGATGCAACCAAGTTTTGGTTGAAGAATGTAAAAGGAATAGGATTGTTTGTTCCCATCAAACACTTTATGTAATGTATCCATACTTTAATTAAAGAGTTTTTATTTTGTTCAGTCATGGGTTTCATATAATTGGAAATTGCTTTAGATCATTGGGTTTGAATGAAGTCAGAACCTATCCATAAGTTTAGTTTAATGGATTAATCTTTATCTGGAATACGCTCCTAACAAAGTAAGATTTGTGTTGAATCTGGGAGTTAAGACTTCTTGTAGGACGTTGATAAAACTATAAATGCTGAGTTACAATTATTTTTGAGTGCCAGTGAGCATCGAGCTGTCCAGTGTTGGCCGAGTAAACCAGTATAGGCCGACTGACAGTAAATTCTGAGTAAACCAATTTTGGTTTATGTGTTTTAAATGGATTGTATGAAGGATTTGTCTTAAGGTGTAGAGTCTTTCATGTAGATCCCCATCCTTAAAGGAAATTAATGTGTGTTTTTGGGAAAGATAAACCTACCATGGAAGCCTCTATGTCAATCGAGGGTACAAGGAAATATTTGATGTGTACCCAACACTTGTGGATGAAATTTTCATGGAATTTGCAATTGTTCCACTACTGCCCATAAAAGATTTGACAGCTCCATAACCTGGTATGGCTCATAGAAAAATAGGCAAAAGAGTTTTGCCTTGGTCAAACCCCTGTTTAAGAATAAATCTTGAATTATGATATAAATTGCATAAAGGAAATAATGTAAAAATGAAAAATGTTGATTTACCTTGTATAAACCCTCATGAAAAGATGCAGAAATCACTCAAATTCATGAAGATTCTTGAATGTACTTGGAATCCAAAGAGTTGACCTTGGAATGTGATGTAGGATCAAGGATTCCCCTACAAATGCATAGATCTATGATTGCCACTCCAAGATATAGAATGTAGATATGCTTGATAACCACATGCAGAGAGAGAGAGAGATGATTAAATATTATTTCTTGATTGATAATTCCTCTACTTGGCCATCACGATAGAGAAACTTGCATAAATTGGAGAATATTACCTTTGATTTGATGGATCTTGAAGAAATGAAGACTTGGAGATCTTGAATTGGATGCTTGCCTTCAAATCTTGAATCCAAATCCTCAATAGTTCTTGCTTGCTTGAAATATTGATCACTTGATTGCCAAAATTCTTTCACTTTATTATGATATGCAAAATAAGGAGATAGGAGGTCCTTTTATACTAAACCCATGAATTTGAGATTCAAATTTGATCCAAGTTTTCGCAATTGAAAACCTTAGAAGAAGACCCCGATATAGGGCTCCAAGTGAAATTTGGGCCCACTCTAGGGATAGATCACCATTGGAGATGTGTCATAGGAACACATTTCCATTGGCGATGTGTCCCAGACATATCATGCTCAAATTTCATCAGGATCTCAGGGACAGTGATTAGGTGCGGGAAAAGAAGAATCGGCTCACAATGATCATGTGTAAGATAAGAAAATGATGTTAATGGAATAAGAGTGTTTTGATACTCAAATCATTTATTACCTTACATTTAATGTTTAGAGTGGAGAGATAAATAAGATATTCCCTTTCATTCTCAAATGCACAAAGGAAGGGTCCAAATTGATCAACCCAAAAAGGATCAATGCATAAATGAATCAATCTATTGGAAAGAAGAATAAAGAAGGAGATCCTAGGTTTCCCTCTTAAAATGTGTGTGAATGAATGTGAATATGGGATAGATTTAGAATTATTAAGGATTTGAATTGAAATGAATGATATAAAAGTACTAACCTTGAAATATTGCAGATCCGAAGAATGCTATTTTTTGAAGCCTGTGTTGAGTTTCTAGAAAATCTGAGACTAGATCTGGAATAGAAACGCAGAGACGGACAAAACCTAGAAATATTTTTCTATTCTAAGATAGTTCCAATTTGTACCCTCAAGTCAATGTCACCATTTGCGAGAATTTCTAATTGTGCCCTAGGTCACAATCAACCTAAAAAGTCTCATACTGAAATTCTATTTTTGAATCCTGAAAATTTGCCGAAAAGGGTATCCGAATCTCCGTCCTGATCTGTTGTTCCGAACCTGTACCTACAAGAAAAATGGTTTGTTTGTTGGGGGGGGGGAGGGGTTTTCCTTAGTCAAACCCTGATTTAGGAATTAACCTTGAAATAAATAATTGAAATAAAGAATGCTAGCAAGTAGTAGAAGTAGATCTAATAATGAAGCTATGATATTCAAATAGATATGCAATTGTATTTCGAATGTAAGCAAGTATGTAATTATGAAAGCTTGGACTCAATTAGAAACCATAAACCTCCATGATTGTATGCTTGGAATCCACCTTGAAGGGAGAATGAATGAGTTTTGAGGATGCACAAAGGATCTTGAAGGAAGATCACTCCACCATGATGGATAGATCTAGGGTTTGAATGATGAATCTTGAATGCTTGAACCAAATCCCTTTAAAGGCTTGAAAGCTTGAATCCTTGATCTTCAATGGAGAAATTGAATGCTTGAGAGAAAGAATTGAACACTTTGAAAGCTTGAAAACATGTATAATAATGGATGCTTGAACTTTTTTCTTGTTGACTTCTTTAGAGGCACTTGATCATACTTCCTTGGTTCTTCACTTAGAGAGACTTAGAGAAAGTGAGAGGAGAAAGCTTCCTTTTATATGAAACTAGGGCACAATCTTCTAGAGAGGATGATATAGGAGAATTAAATTAAAATTAAACCCATGCCCCTAGAAGAGGACCTATATTAAATATAATTTAATATTTTCCGCTTCGGAACCCAAAACAGCCGACCCGAAAGCGGGAAATGAATTTTTGATGACCTTCGGCAGGCGACTGGCTTCCAGATTTGAAAGGGGGACCCAAGTCAAGGTCAAGGTAATCCTTGACCTACATCAAGGTCGAGGTCAACCTTGACCTAGGTCAAGGTCTAGGTCGACCTTGACCCAAGGAGTCAGGACCCCTGGAAAACATGCCAGTTGGGATGGAAGGTGCTTGGAGAGGCCTAATCAGGGTCCTAAACAGGCAAAGGAGTAGGAGAGGATGCAAAAATGAGGGGAAAATATGATGGTGGTAAAAAAAATCCCATAAGGAGGGCTAAACGATCTTAACATGGAAGTCCTTCCATTTTAAGACGATACATTAAGCCCCCACTTTAGCAGGAGTATGGAAATCGAACATACTCAGGGTAAAGTTAGAAGAAAGACTCTGGTGGATTGCAACGAGGTAGAACATCACTAAATCAAGGACATGAGCCCCTAGACCAAGGATTCTAACTCAACATACATGCATAAAGATATGGAATTAAAGAGCAATTAATCATAGAAAACATAGATGATTACATAAGTAAGACAAGAGCAACACTACAGATAACATAGCTTCATGATCTAATCCTACTAACATGAAAGTGAAAGAGAGAAAAGAGATAGTGATTACCTCACCTAGTAAGATGCCCACCTTACCATGAATCACCAAGGAGGGAGAGCCCAATAGGTTCACCCATAAACTGTGCTTTGTAATTATAATGCGTCTTCTGACAGCTTTTAAAATATCCATAGATCCACATTCTTCTATCAATATGAAAAATGTATAAAATATGTCTTTTTAGGATTTAGCAAATTATGTCTGTTACCTTCCAAGGATTTAGCATATTGTAAAATTTTAAAATGCTTATCTCTTCATGATTTAGCAACTTATGTGCGTTACCTTCCGAGGATTTAGCAAAAAATAAAAATAAAAATGCATGTCTCTTCAGGATTTAGCAACTTATGTGCGTTACCTTCCGAGGATTTAGCATATTGAATTGTAATTGAATGCGTATCTCTTCAGGATTTAGCAACTTATGTGCGTTACCTTCAGAGGATTTAGCATGATGCAAAACAAAAGGTTAGAACAAAATGCATAATATAGAACGAGGGAGGCCGTATATATGCCCCCCTCCTTAAGATGGCAAAGTACATACTATTTTGACATATTAAGGAAAGAAAATAACAAGGATAAAGCCTTCTTCAACAACAAGAAAATATCCATAGACAACACCCAGTCCAAACAAAGAAGGTCACAACTCCTATGAGGCCATGGAAGGGAGGAATGCAAAGAAATATCACGCGAGAAGTGAAAAAGTAACCCTTATGAGGGATAACACATGATTTAGTTTCCAAGGTGAGAGATTTATCAACCATGGAAACCCAATGTCAAACAATGAAATAAGTTATAATCAAGGACATAGATCCTCAATGCGAACCAAAATTTTCATGTATGATTGGATATCACATAATAGATAGATACTGCTTAACCAAGGGAAAAGTGGATCTCGGGAAGACAGAAAAGAAGGGGATGACATCCTTTCCCCCCAAGTGTAGGAACAAGGATGAAAGGGGACCTATTATATCGCTCAAAACACTATGAAAGACAATGAGCCCCCAAGGATTAGGTTAACATTGTTTACATAATGTAGAGCTCCATAATAGGAACATAAATGTTATTTAGAGAAAATAGGATTGAAATACAACTCATTGCCACATGATATATAAATAATTTTACTATCAATGAGCTGCCTAATCTTATAATGTAAAGCTTGACATTAATTAGTAGAGTGATCATGAAATCTATGATAGAAACAAAAAGGAAGAATCTTCAAGTGTAGACTATGTTTCTTTTTGCGTTTAGGTCTAGTAATCATCTTAGCACGAAGGAGTTTAGGCAAGACAACCTCTTGGTCAAATTCCTTCATAGGGTCATCATGTTTTGAAGTGTTATTTGAGATGTTGGTAACATTGCTATGTTGTTGATGATTAAATCCCAATCCATAAGAATGCTCCTGCCCCCATTCTGTAAGGGCATTTGAATTCCCTATTTATGCTTAGCACATCCTTGACTATGGAATCCTTGTTTAACTAGTAAATGATAACCATGACGATAACAAGAAGCCATATGAAAAGAAGTCAATTTAACTTCAGTAGTCACTATGTCATCATTAGTATGTTTTATAGATTCACAAGAAGGAAAAAAAGAATACATCCTAGGAGAAGATGAGGTAGCAGCTTGATTCTCCATAGGATCATCACTAAGAGGGAGAGAATTAAGGGAATTTATATCATTCTCTGCTAATGCTTCACCACTAGAAGGAGTCACAAATGGAGGTAAAACATCTATAATGTTTTCTTCTTTCTCTAAAATGTCTGCATAAGGGGAGTGTGTTTTAGAAAAAGAGTCACCATCATGTATTAAGATGTCATCCATTAATAAATCACCCTCTTGTATCAAAGCATCTTCACTAGGAGGGGATAAATCAATGTATTTATCCAAGGGTTCATCGCAAAAAGTAGAATCATCCATAATGGCTTCTTGAGGAAGAGAGTAATCGACATCCAAATCCAAAGGTTCATCCCAAATAGGAGGATTATCATCCCTATCAATAAAGCACCTTGTAGGAGCGCCTAAAGCTTGATCCCTAAAGGGGAAAGAATTATATTCTAAAGTAGGCTCATAGAAAAGACATATATTAGGAGAAGAATTAACATCAATCCTTAACTCATCTCCATGGAGAAAAAGGTTAAAGTCATCTTCTTGCTCTAATATATCCTTACAAGGTAATACAAGAGAGGAAAAAGCAACATCACACACACTAAATGAAGTCTTTCTAGGTGTATCAATGTTGTAAATAGTGGAACATGAAGGTAACCATGCATACACCTTATGGTAAAGGTCAATTGAAGAGACTGTAGAGGAGGATGAAATAGGAATATGATCGATGGAGATCTCATTCGAACCATTTTCATCCTCACTTCCATGTACCTCATTAAGGGATCTATTCTCTCGTACAATAAAATTTTCATCAAAGTATTCAAAACAAGAGTCATACATATTGAACACACAATAAAATTACAAGCATGTAAATGTTTTTGTGTTTTTAGAGAAATTATATATATATATATATATAATGTATTTTTGGAATATAAAATGCAAGAGTATAAAAGAAAACTTACTTCTATATGCATGCAAGATCTTAATATGAAATGTAAATCTAACACCAAAGAGAAAGAGTTGTCTATCGCGGGTTCACCAAAATGTAAGATAAGAAAATGATGTTAATGGAATAAGAGTGTTTTGATACTCAAATCATTTATTACCTTACATTTAATGTTTAGAGTGGAGGGATAAATAAGATAGTCCCTTTTATTCTCAAATGCACAAAGGAAGGATCCAAATTGATCAACCCAAAAAGAATCAATGCATAAATGAATTGATCTATTGGAAATAAGAATAAAGAAGGAGATCCTAGGTTTCCCTCTTAAAATATGTGTGAATGAATGTGAATATGGGATATATTTAGAATGATTAAATATTTGAATTGAAATGAATGATAGAAAAGTACTAACCTTGAAATATTGCAGATATGCAGAATGCTATTTTCTAAAGCCTGTGTTGAGTTTCTGGAAAATCTAAGACCAAATCTGAAATAGAAACGTAGAGATGGACAAAACCCAGAAATCTTTTTTTGTTCTGAGACAGTTCCGATTTGTACCCTCAAGTCAATGTCACCATTTTTCATAATTTCTGATTGCGCCATAGGTCACAATCGACCTAAAAAGTCTTAGACTGAAATTCTATTTTTGGATCCTGAAAGTTTGCCAAAAAGGGTATCTGAATCTCTGTCCTGATCTGCTATTCTAAACCTGTACCTGCAATAAAAAATGGTTTGTTTGTTGGGGGGGAGGGGTTTGCCTTAGTCAAACCCTGATTTAGGAATTAACCTTGAAATCAATAATTAAAATAAAGAATGCTAGCAAGTAGTAGAAGTAAATCTAATAATGAAGCTATGATATTCAAATAGATATGCAATTGTATTTCGAATGTAAGCAAGTATGTAAATATAAAAGCTTGGACTCAATTAGAAACCATAAACCTACATGATTGTATGCTTGGAATCCACCTTGAAGGGAGAATGAATGAGTCTTGAGGATGCACAAAGGATCTTGAAGGAAGATCACTCCACCATGATGGATAGATATAGGGTTTGAATGATGACTCTTGAATGCTTGAACCAAATCTCTTCAAAGGCTTGAAAGCTTGAATCCTTGATCTTCAATGGAGAACTTGAATGCTTGAGAGAAAGACTTGAACACTTTGAAAGCTTGAAAACATGTAGAACAATGGATGCTTGAACTTTTTTCTTGACGACTTCTTTAGAGGCACTTGATCATACTTCCTTGGTTCTTCACTTAGAGAGACTTAGAAAAAGTGAGAGGAAAAAGCTTCCATTTATATGAAACTAGGGCACAATCTTCTAGAGAGGCAGACATAGGATAATTAAATTCCAATTAAACCCATGCCCCTAGAAGAGGACCTATATTAAATATAATTTAAGATTTGCTGCTTCATAACCCAAAATAGCCAACCCGGAAGTGGGAAATGAATTTTTGATGACCTCTGGCAGTCGACTGGCTTCCAGATTTGAAAGGGGGACCCAAGTCAAGGTCGAGGTCATCCTTGACCTAGGTCAAGGTTGAGGTCGACCTTGACCTAGGGAGTCAGGACCCCTGGAAAACATGTCAGTTGGGATGGAAGGTGCCCGGAGAGGCCCAATCAGGGTCCTAAACAGGCAGAGGAGTATGAGAGGATGCAGAAATGAGGGGACAATATGATGGTGGTAAAAAACATCCCCTAAGGAGGGCTAAACACTCTTAACATGGAAGTGCTTCCATTTTAAGATGATACATCAAGCATAACGGACATTCAGACCTCAAAATCACCAAAATAGGGCCTAATAGGTCCTAAAGCATCCAATTATGGGTGCTAAGTTTTTAGGACTATACAGTGTTATATTAGCTTAAAAAATTGTAATAAAAAAACCATGTATAATTTCTACTTATAATTCATTCATTATAATATAAAATCAAGGTCTTATTTTGTTGTAAGCCTTTACACCAAAGAATATGATGTCATTTAAACAAAAATTTAATACTTTTTTTGTTATTTTCATGCATTTGTGTGAAGCTATTAACTATTTCTTGTGTTGATTGTATGATTGGATAGTTATTAATTGAACCCTCCATTTGTGGCTGCATTATTTGTTGGTGTTAAATTGATCTCGACAAGCTCTACACTCATGCATTTAAACTAATACAAAAATGAAATATTAAATAAAATGATAATTTAAAAATGCATAATAGCAAAATTCAAAAATAAATAACACAATGTACTAACTTTTATACCAAATAATATTATATTATATATTGACTAATACATTCAAGACAATGTAATAAGATGAAAAAAGATACAATATTTGAACATCTTCCAGTAGTTGTAATAACATTTGTTGATATAATATCTATTTTTTTACCCAAGAGGCATAACCACACAATGACACCACCAATCTTATCTGTGTCATAAAAAACAAAAAAAAGGATAAGACCAATGTAAACAAAAAGGGCAAGAGTGATGTTTTCTTCTTTATCCAATTAGAAATAACAACTCTCTTTTCACTATTTTTATGTTTTAAATTTTGTTTTATGAATGTCAAAGATATTTTAAATTTGACATCTCTGAATGAATTTTATATATAGAATATAGGTATGCTAGTTTTAATAATATAACATGAATATTTGTGACTTTAATGTTGTTCGACCTGTTGATGAGTACCCACAAATCAATGAAATAGAAAGCAACAAATCATGTGATGTCGTATCAAGACATCAATAAAACATGAGTTAGTGCACAACTACAAGTCTACCTTTGTTTTTGAACTTTTTGAACAACCTCAATAAGAGCATGGTGATGTGGAATCATATGCGATAATTTGAACCTTGGTTTGCTTGAAGATTTTAATGATGTCCACGAGACCATCAATCTAAGGGACCACAAAACACAACACTAAACTAACTCCATAATCTTTTCTATATCTGATCTCCTGCTGTGAATCTTGACAATCAAACTAGTTGTTTGCTTGATCTTATCCTCCTCAAATAAACTGTGCATGCTGCCAACCAACAGGATGTCCCCGTACTGAGCCTGAATGTCATCATAAGCCATGCACTCAAATAGAAAGTGCCATTCAGTCTCAATCACGCCTTTTTCACAGAACCTGCAAATACTCCCCTCCCACTCCTCTTTGGACCTTTTCCATCTACCTATCTCGCATCTGAGATGATGTGAGCCTGTCCTCAGCTGAGTTACCAACACTCTAGGTTTACCCTTAATAGCTACCCCAAGGTAAGCCTTATCCCCATATTCACGTGAGGGGTTGAACACCTCTATATAATGTGCCTTTTTCCGACCCATGTTATTAGACCACATGGCAGTCTAAAATTTACCCACGACAAACTTCTCTATTTCCATATTGGTATTCAGAGAATCTTGTAAAATGATGTTCCACCTATTCAACCACTTTATGTTTTGTTTCATCCAAGTCTTCTTCCTGCGAGCCAAACCTTCTTCCATCACAATTTTGGGCCATTGTTTGTTATCCATGTTTTCAAGTTTCTCTAAATAACTTATTAACCAAGTTATCGCTGCTGCCTCCAAAGGGAAAATGCCCGCTTCTGCTAATAGAATTTCATAAGGCACTAAGGCTTTGACCTTGATATTGCTAGTGATTAAGTGCTTCAGAATCCTCTCTAACTGTCTCCACCCATACTTTGTCATACTGCACCCCCCAACCTTACAGCCGTAAAAAACAACCGTCGTGACCAACAAACTTAGAACCTTACAAGAAAGAAATTTCCCAAATTCTCCCTAAACTTAAAATACCAAAAAATTATAATACTTAATTATTAGAAACTCCCTAATAAACTCAAAAAATAAAATAAAAAATTATAAATATATAAATTGCACTTTACAATTGAATACATAACTTAAATGTTTGAGAAACCAAATCTTCCTTTCATGTTAAAGGGAGGCGTAGGTAGAATTGAGAAATGGATGCTTCGTGCGTGAAGCATACGTGCAAGAAATAAGACATAAAAGTGGCCAAGTTACTGCCACTGTTAACACCATTAATTTTCCACGCTTCCTCCACACACAAATTTATTATTTGTCTTTCATCTCTAATATTCCATTTTATATTACGCAGACTTGATAGCCAATCTCCAACTTACAGGAAACCCAATTTCCAACCTGTCCAAAGAACCAAAGACCCCTATTACACGAGTTCGATTCCCGGGGAATAAACAATTTTTCTTTTCTTCACTTTCGGGCAATGTGTTATAACGAATGCATTTCTTGTGGTATAGAAAGAAGATATTTTTTTAAACGAAAAATTTCTATTACGTCGTCCTCAAGACTAAACAGTCAGGTAGGTAATTCCAAACTAAAAGTCTCCGCAGATTATTATAATTATAAGCCATGAGTCCTGATATTTTCCTCGGAATAGTTTGAATCTGCACATTACATTTCAATTCTTAACGACTGGAATTTTATAGAGGTAAATTGTTCTTTTTTTGTTTTCCCAATTCCTTTCTTTTGTTTCTGTTGCCAGGGAGAGAATTCATTCAGCTCCCCCATCTGTGTGTGTGTTAAAATTACGAAAAGATTTGGAATGTTGATTTCTTTCTTGTTAAAACCGAATAATCAGCAGAAAGAAAATCTCTCTTTTTTTAAAAATAATTAAAAGCTTTGGAATTTATCGACTGTGTTGTACAAAGGGAAGAATTTTCGAATCCTTTGTACTTTACTGTCTGTCTTGGGCGAAGCGAGGAATTTTCAAATGCCGTGGAGTTTTTTCTTCAAAAATATTTTCTTTTTTCAAGAACTCAAGGCTGGGTTGTTTATATTGTCAGCTGTTGAATTTTCGGCCTTTTCCAGAATTCACAGTGGCAGGTTTCATGTGCAGTTTAAGCTATAAAAATCTTTGCATTTGCGTTTATCTCAAAGGCTATGAAATTTTAAGGTACTGAGCAACATTGTATTTTTGGATTCCAATTTATATGATGTTTCATAATACTGAATTATAATATTGATTTAGCCATCCAGAGTGCCTATGCATGTTTGTGTTGATGATTTGAATTTAATTAGTTGAGTTTTTCGTTTGGTGGTAAGAAGCGCCTTGAAGGCCATTCAGCGGAAGCTTTGAGCCTTTATGCTAGTTCTTTGTGTCAGATTATATGCGCATCTCTTTGCTTTTGTAGTTTCCAAAGTAAATTGTGTAGGATTTAGGTTGCCTGCTTAATTAATTTGTCTCCTTAATTGATAGAATAATTATAATTTATTATAAAGAGTCTTGGCACTCTCTGATTATGAGGTTTTCAATTTCCTTTTGGTTTTATCTGTCGATGGTCCACTCTCATACAAGTCCCTTAATTAAAATTGTGGCATCTCCAGCAAAATCTAGGTCCCATCCTTTTTATTTGATTTCTGTAGCATTAATCCTTCAATCTTCTCGGAGGCATCCACTACATTAGTTATTTAATATTCTACATTCTTGGGCTCTAACATCATCTTGGAAGAATTATGAAGTTCACAGACCCACAATAATTTTTTTTTGAAGAATTTTTTGCTCTAGATGGGAAATCCTGAGATAGTCTCTTAATCTAAAGGGTCATTTCAATTTGTCTAACAGCTTATTTAGTGTTTATTTTTTCTAGGGTTCTCTAGCAAATTGCAGTTCCTCCAGAATTGAAAAGGATAATGAATGGAGGCCTCAGGTAGGGTAATTTTACTCTCAAAGTTTGTTTCCATGGATTAACTTTGAGAAGTGTCTTATATGCTTGGCAAGAAGAAACTATAAAGCAATCCTGTTTGCTGCTGTGTTGTGTGGTCACCTATCTAAGGCACTTCTGATCCACACTAGGCCAATTGAGGGAACTGCCATGATGGGAACTAATTTTCAAGTGTGGAAAACTCTATGGTAAATAATTTGCAGGCCGGGCTTTGATGCTCTGAATGGTGTTACTTCTTCTAGATGCCGTTTTAGAATTCTTATGGATTTTGCCTTGAGAAGACAAGGCTAGAATTACAGTGAAATACAATCTAATTATTGGTACATTGGGTGACTAATGGCCAAGGGTGGAGATACACTGGATCAATTTAGGAGCTATGATCAAGTGCCTAGTATTGGGAATAAATTGCAGTAACAAACAACTCATTTGTGACAAGATTTAAATCTCATATTAAACCTCCACGTCCCTCACATTAAGTCTGGAAGGATCCTCTTGGGGCTGCATAAAATCATTGTACACCTCTAACATTTATCTCAGTTAGTTTTAACTATAACACCAATTTCTCTTTTTCCTATTCTTATGACTCTATTTCGATACATTTCCTTTGCTTTTGCAGTAACAATCTTATGATTATTTTTCATTCCTGAGGAGTAAATAGTCTCCTCCCTTGGAGATCATACGTGTATAAAATGTAAGTGTCAGTGTTAATGTCTGTAGCTTCAGTCGTATAATCATTTAGAATACATATAATACTTAGATATTGATTAATAATAATATATTGTATTTGTATATATATATATATGTTATATTATATATTATTAATTATGCAAACTTATATTATTCTAATATATGATTGATTAATGAAACATTATAAAATTATAATGAACAGACATGTCGTATGAAGGGACATGTCTCTCCTAGCCTCATCCTCAATATAAATGCAAGAAAGATTGCTGCATTTGAAAAACACAGAAAACATAGAGTGCTATTACATTTGCAGTGATCCTAACACTCAATATGGTATCAGAGCCAGGTTGATCATCCCGTGTTTTACCTGTGCATTTTCATTGGCTGTGCAATTCCTCTAGAGATTGGGCTTCATTATATAGCTCGTATTGTTTGCTGGTTTTGTGTTGCATGGCCGTTTCATATCATTCTACAGATTTGTGAAGGTGCAGTTCACTTCCATTTGACTCAGCCCTCAAGCGACCAATCTATGCGGGAAAGAAAAATCCACCACAAATAATAACACACCAACGCCATTCATCCCGGGTCTGATCTATATTGGGCCCTAGGTGACGAATCTGATTGGGTTGCCGCGTAGGCAATGTGGGGGCTCGACACTAATGTTGGGGTGGCAGGATTGTTTGTAGTGCCTGCGTGATTCAAGGGTTGCTGCCTTAGGGAGAAGTCGCCTTCTGCAGTAGATGTCGCGGCTCGTGAGATTGCGGGAGATTGCATGCTGCACTTGGATGATTGGAATTGGCCGCTCTGTGTGGAGAGAGACTCTCCTTTAATCAAACAACACTCGGCCAGTTTGATGTGGATCTGTGGTAGTTGTCACCGCGGTTTCACGCACAATTGTTTTCCATTGTGTCCGTTGACTATGTCCAAATGACCGCAAAGGGTTTGGTGGAGAGTTTTGAGTGGCTTGTCTTGTCTGCAGACGGGTTATGGGCGAGCAGATGTTTTTGTGTTGCTCTGCCAACTCAAAGCAAAGTGGATCCCTGGATGCCGTGTCTTCTGTCGCGCGGTGATGATAATGTGCCCTCGTGCTGGATTGTGACTATTGATGTCAAGATTCTGTTAAATGGGGGCATAGTAGGATCACTTGAGGTAGATCATTTCCGAGGTGATGATGTAATCGAGCAACCATAATGATATGACTGCGCTCTCTGAATTGAAGGCAATCTCGAAACATTTGCGAACCATGTATGAAATGCGAATTGTGTATGTGATGTAGTCGTATGATCAATCTGTGTATGATATACAAATCAGACGACAATCTGGGCAATTTTAAATATTTATATATAGATATCAAACATTAGGCAGGCGTATAAATAAATATCGTTCCCCTTTGTGCACGAGAAGATATTATAAGTCTGATGATTTTCACCTAAGCTATAGTAAGATTCTAACACATATATTGGAGCCTCTGAAATACTCGTGGATATATCATCTGAAGCATTACTTTCATGTCGTATGGTGGTCTTATGAATTCATTGTTGCCAAAGGAGAGTACTGGAGCGGCTCCATTATATCCATTGCTTAAGGCTAAAAGACATATATCAGGGAGAGCGTCATTCTGTGCATCCTTGAAGATTATCAAGTTGGTGAAAGAGACAGTGGTGACGTAAATGGGCCACCTGGTAGCATGGATATTCTCCGGTAGGAGCTCTATATCTGTGAAGCATCAATCATCGAAGGAAAAGAATTAGCAAACCTTTCCATATTCAAGTACATATCAGAGATTGTGCTGGGCAAAGCAGATTTGGAATATGTACTCCACACATTGTAGTTAGAATATAATGAAGGTCTAATTTCTGACTGCTGACTGTGCAATGGCTCATATTTGGTACGAAAACTATGGGCACTGCAAAGTTGCGGATATGGTGCAATACATGGAGAAAGCGTTTGTTTTTGGCTATGTAGCAGAGAGTGGGGGTAACGTGCAGTATCAGTTAACAAATCAACCATTTAAGTCGTCTTCTTGTTGCAACCCCAGTGAATTTGGCAGTAGCTGAAGCTGCCAGTGGTACGAAAATTATGAATACCTCCACTGCACCTATTGCTATCATCAATAACGATAGCAATCTTACGTGTACATTATCAAATGAAGCGCGTGACTATGAGGTTCTCTTGTCCACTTTTGACAGCAATAGTCAAAATCTAGGAAGGTCTTCTGTGCCATAGTCGATATCGACTGATTTAGCAAGACCAATGGTAGAAAGGCCAACACCTGCAAATGAATTGAAACTGCAATTGCATCTTTACAAGGTTCGGCTTCTCCTCCTAGAAATCTGAAGGCAACAAGTGAATTTGGCAATGAATATTGCCCGTGGGAGGGATTCATCAAGAACATTGCTCTTGAAGGCTCAGTTGGAGTATTCTCATAGTAGTCACCGTAAAGCTATAAAGCTTTTATCTACTTGTAGTAGCAGAGTAGAGCAAGGGATGTCATGTATTCTCTGGAACAATCTTGGTTGTATACATCACAAATTTGAGAAGGACATATAGCAGCTATATACTTCAAGAAAGCGTATTAGACTAGTATTGCATTTGTTGGTGCTGATCAACCCCTCAAGCCTTAGGATAAGGTCAAGGAAAGTCCTGAACTCTCAGCAGTGCCAGAGATCTAGAGCAGCAGTGGAGCAAGTCTGGTTCACTCGTCATTGGAGTCAGTTGAGACAATTCAAACCTGAGTGCATCCTTGGAGCGGATTTCCATTGCATCTTCAGGAAAATAAAATGGCTACAACAAAATCAATAAAGAGATAAGTATTTCATAATGTTCATGAATTTCATATGTAGTCATTAATTCATTCAATTACATTGATTAGAAAATCATGTATGATTCTAGCATTGGTATTTCTCTTCAAGATAAGTTTTCTAGGACGGATCGAAGAACACAAGGATGACTATATATATCGAACTACGAGACATTGCTTTCAAGGAAGGAAAAACTTGATGCATCCTTTGAGACACATCTTGCTGCCCTAGGACTAAGCTGGTGGCATATAACTGGAGACATCTCTCGAAGAGGAAGAACCTATCTGTTTCTTCGAAGAGGAAGAATTAGCATTTAGAAGGAGTCTGACAAACCTTCAGAGGCAACCTTGGACAAGAAGGTTAGGAGGTTGACACATGTACTTAGGGCTTCAAAAGGGAGCAACATTATCAAGAATGTCTAGTGTAGCCAAGCCTGGGGATAAATCCACAGTTTATTACATTCACTCATGTTACTATGGAATCAGACAAATACATTTGTGTACGAGAAACTACTACGAATAATGATCATGTACCAGATAATGAGAGTCCCTTGGAGCAAGATATTTTCATGATTGGGACCATATATGTTTCCGTATCAAAGGAAGCTACTAGAGGATCTCCTAAAATTGATTTTCAAGGATCTTAATCATTCTGATTTAGAAGGGCTGGCCATATCGAGATGGTTTCCCTAGTAAACTATAAAAGGCCAAAGGATTGCGATTCAAATGATGTAGTTCCAGACTAAAGAACAAAGACACGACTTGCTGGTAGAAGGTTGATATTAGATTAAGAGGGAGTCTGATAGTTCATCTAAAAGCAACCTTGGACGAGGAGGTCATGAGGTTGTTGCAAGACCTTAAAACTTAAAAAAGGAGCATCCAAAGGATCTGATTCATTCTAATTTCCAAGGATTTTGGTCATATTGGTTTAGAGGGAGTCAACAATAAAGATGGTTTTTTTGCAGTCAGAGGACTATGATCATGAGATTGAGTCCCATGTGTCCTGGCTGAAATGCCTTTATGCTAACTCCTACATAACTTGGGGTTCACCAAGAGTGATGCAAACAATATAAGAGATATAGTGCATAAGTAAGCTATTCAAGGTACATTATCACTACAGAATAGATGGCTGATATTCTCACCAAGTCTCTTGCTAGAGAGAAGGTTGTATAATTTCGAGATAAACTTGGTATGTTGGAGAATGAAGCCTTAGATGAAAATGAGTTTCAACATCTGTGATCTATTATTTTGTATGTTATTGCATTCTTCTCTTTGAGAAAGAAGTCTAAGGTGAAAGCCCTTGTTTCCACCCTCTGGGATGAGCCATGGTGGATCCACTCTCTGAGATGAGTCAAGGTAGATGTCATGTGTGTGAATCCATGACTTTATGGGCCCACCCATCCCGTGCACATTTTTAAGAGGTGACGACTTCTTAGACAATGAACACTTTATTTGATGCTACAAGGTGACGATCTTGTAATGGAGATTCGTTATGGTAGACATTTTAATATGTCAGTGAACATACCATAATAGGGTTATATGTAAGGGGAATGTAATGTTCTCTAATTACTATATCCTTGTATCACGATCTAAGGTGATATGAATATCAGGTATCACGATCTAAGGTGATTCCTCATATGGAGATTCGTTATGGTAGACATTTTGATATGTCAGTGCACATACCATAATAGGGTTATATGTAAGGGGAATGTAATGTTCTCTAATTACTATATCCTTGTATCACGATCTGAGGTAATATGAAAATCAGGTATTACGTTCTAAGGTGATTCCTCATATCACGATCTAAGGTGATGTGAAAACTAGGTATCACGATCTAAGGTGATTCCTTATATTACGATCTAAGGTAATATATAAAATCAGGTATCACATGCTAGGTGATTTCTCATATCTCATGTTAGGTGATATGTAAAACTTGGTATCACGTGTTAGGAGATTCCTTATATCACGTGTTAGGTGATATGTAAAACTTGGTATCACATGTCAGGTGATCCTTCATATCACAAATTATGTAATTTCTTTGTATCCATATGGATCATATTAGGATCCTTCTGAACTTAGTATTACACATTGACTGGACCATACGAGAAATGACATGTAGTGGCATATCTCTACGTAAACTTAGTATCCATATGGCAGACATCATGAGACGTAATTTCATTACACATATCATGGATATTTATGAGCTATGGTGAATATCACGTGACTTGATATTCCTGCATATACCATATCTATTGATATCACAGTGAGGTGATATCTTCTCTCGTTCAAAATTAATGGATTTATTACCTTGATGGATTTTATCTTCCCTAGCTAAGAGGGGGTGTTGATGTTTTGTGTAGCTATGGTGAGGGTCATATGTGTTGACAAGGGAGACCACTACACATTCTGTTTGATCATCCTCCCTAGCTAAGAGGGAGTGTTAATGTCTGTAGCTTCAGTTGTATAATCATTTAGAATACATATAATACTTAGATATTGATTAATAATAATATATTGTATTTGTGTGTGTGTATATATATATATATATATTATTAATTATGCAAACTTATATTATTCTAATATATGATTGATTAATGAAACATTATAAAATTATAATGAATAGACATGTCCCATGAAGGGACATGTCTCTCCTAGCCTCATCCTCAATATAAATGCAAGAAAGATTTCTGCATTTGAAAAACACAGAAAACATAGAGAGTGCTATTACATTTGCAGTGATCCTAAAAATCAAAAGTCAGGGTGTTGCCGACAGAGATTTTTGCAACTGTTTCCTCAATATTTTCAATAAATTGGAGGGAAACAAATATTTCCATGTAAATGCAGAATATTCGGCCACTTATGATAGATTAGGTGGGTCAATTGGACACATAACTGCCTCCTAATGATGCATAATAAAAACACTACTTTAGGAGATGAACCTAAAAATTTAAAATATTCTCAATACATGAACAACAAAAAACACGAACCCAAAGAGCTGAGAATTAAAACACTGCGAAAGGGAGAAAGCATGGCTTGTTAATTTTGATCCATGATCCTTGAAGCGTTGATGCAATTGGATCTCTTATTCCTATTATGCAATGGATGATGAAACTAATATTAATGTTCCCATATTCTATATTATTCCGTTTCCTATTATTTTTCACTTTATTTGTTGGATGTTTCAAATTCATGTCAGACACATCCACAAACTTGATGTTTCCTTGTTTCCAAATTTCGGCAGCACCATTGGCGATACCATTTTTTTAAAGTTTTTTTCTGCTGCCTTGTTCCCGACAACGTAATTTTTTTTATCTTTTATGTTTTTTCTTTTTGTGGTGAGTTTGGTGTCTTAAGCCATTATCCACAAGTGTTGTTTTTATGTAGTCTAACAGAGAAGGAATTTTTCCATGTCTTCACATTTTGTCAACTGTAGCTGTAACAATACTATACCAGTGTTGAAGTTAGCATTTTTGAGAGAAGCATTTCTGTCAAATACCACCATATGTATTGCCATAAAAATATGAGAAATCACTAGATAAGAGCAGGGGTTATTTGTTAAGTAAGTCTGTCATGAAATTCTATGCAACAATATCTTAATGCATGCTACTTATCAGATCACTTGGGTTTTTCAGCAGTAAGTTGATCTTCTCTAATGATAGGCAATCACATGGAAGATAAAAAATCTCAAGTAAAAGTACATTCTCTAGAGGGATCATTTTCATTAATCCCCAGGAGCTGGCAAAGTGTGAGCGAAAATGCAAATAAAGATTTACAACTTGTTCTACAAAGAGCATGCTCATTGAAGGAGCCTCTTACAGACTTAGCACATTCATTTGATGAAGAGTGGGAAAAAGCATGGTTCCAGAGATGGCAGGATGTCAGAAAGAGCTCTATATCTTCTCCGTTTAAAGTTAAACCCTTCAAAGCAGACACATCAGGATTGCTGAAAAAATGGGAGTCAAATTTGATGGAATTACGTCACTCATATTCGAAACCAGAGTATCCTAGCTATGAAGGTAAGGTCTCTCTAAGAGGATTGAAGCCTTTGAATGGCAGGCTATGCATTCTACCAACTAAGGATCAAGACACTTTGAAGAAGAATGAATCCCTGATCCCCATAGAATGGTCAAAAATTTGGCAGACACAAGACAGTGCAGAAGGAAAGATTGCAATTGAAGATTCAGAGCCACTGACACACTTAAATGCAAGTTTGAATGACATAGAAAGCTCTGCAACTTCAAGCAATTCTCCTGCAGAGTTCTTTGAGAAGTTGATGAAGACAAATTTTTTTCAAAATTCAAAGAGACCCCTGGTATGTCATACGGTTTCTTGCACAAACTAAGCTAGTTTTTAAATCTACTCTCATGTCCAAAGAAAACTATTATGTCAAATGCTTTCTTTGTTCTGGAAGATTATACTTTCTAGGCCCGTATATGACATCTTATTTTTGCTTCATTCTGTATGTAATTATTTTGTACTTCCATATATAAGAGAAACCTGTCTTGCAAAGAAAAGGATTCTGTTCATCTCTATCCATAGACATCTTTAATTTATTTTGGAACCTAACATTAATGCAAATGAGAAGTTGCTCCTCTTGAGGTTTATATAATTTTCATTACACTTTTCTATTTGCAAGATCTCAAGGCAATGTAACAATTTAAAATGTGGCTTTTGTTTGAATTTTAGCCTTGCAGTATCAATTATATTTGCTAGAAAAATGCTAGGACAAAGACTTATCTGGTTGGTGTATCAGAAAATATGCTATGTACTGTTATTTTAATCTCCTTTTGTTTTTAAAAATTAATAGTTTATTTGTCTGTCTTGACTTGCTGTCAAAAATTGAAGCAAAATATTTACTTATTCAATTTTCTTTTTGAATTTTCCAGGAAAATCCAGTAACACTACAACCAGCATGCAATACTATTTAAGATAACCATTCTAGGGTACATGTGCTCCATTCTTAAGTAGTTCTGTATCTACAAATTTTCGTGTGTCTTTTTGTATCACATGGTGGAGTATTTGTAGCAGCCGAATCCTTGATTTGGGGTGGAAAATCTTCTTCTGTTTTGTTCTAATTTGATTTCCAGGCCCTTCATCTAGCTTAGTGTTAGCATTTTTTCTTGAACATTTCTGTACAATACCAAATGAAACAGCGTGTAATGATAATCCTATCTTCAAATTAGAAGGGGAAGCTACCTTGTAATAAAAGAAAAATCTAAACCCTAGGAAACCTAAGAAAATGACCCTTAGGCCCCGTTTGTTTGTGGAATTGGAATTTGGCCCAAAACCTGATTATCTCATAATAAGGTTTTGATATTCTGATTTTGTATATTCGAAATATGTTTTGGACCGTTTGGTTGATTTTGAGATAA
>MU228479.1:1817648-1843896 GCA_018584345.1 Thuja plicata
GCCATATTCAGGTTTTGAGATGATAACCCGATTATGACTTTAAGGGTTCCAAACAGTGGATATGGGTCATAATCGGGTTATCATCTTCATATTCCTGTCATCTTCCGACAAACAAACGGGCCCTTAGCTCCTTACAATATGCGCAAGTTAAAACTTGGGGTTTTGAACAAGCATTGCAAAGAAACTAAAGGAAGCCACCATGTAATGAAACAAAAAGCTAAACCCTAGAAAACCTAAGAAAATGACTCTTAGCTTTTTACAGTATGTGCAAGTTAAATCTTTGACTTTCAAACAAGAATTGCTAACAAACTAAAGCAATTGCCCATCTTTTTGTTGTTAGATAAGGGCTCGAGGCTTATTAGCATGTCTACACAATATTAGAGATTTTATATCTTTTCCTGAAAGCAGACACCTATAGTAGCTAATGAACAATTAGGTTGTCTTGCTAAAATTAGAGACTAGAAAGCATGAGTCAAATGAAAACTTAGAATTGGATTTACTTGCAAAGTTAAACAAATTTAAAGGAGGGAATTGCATATAGAGCTATAATTAATCCTTTGATGAAATTTGCAATTCAGAGCTTGCAAATTTTTCAATAAAAGCAATTCGATTTACATCCACAATCCATTCATGAGATCACCTAGAAGCCTGAACAATAATCTTAGCAAATAACAGCCATAACAATTACCATTCCATAAACATCTAAGTGTCAAAAGAACTTAATTTTAAGCCTTTATGAGGCTTCACATGAGAAAAAATAAAAAGGCTAGCTAAAATGTCTTTGCAGTGAATGGTTTGCTTGTACACAAATCAAGCTTATTATACAATTTTGTCTACAAGTTTAGTACCTAAATTAGAAAAAAACTTCAAAAACCCCAAAAAAGCAAACCCCCCCCCCCAAAAAAAAAAAAAAAAAAAGCAAAAACCCAAAACTACAAAAAAAATCAATTCGCCTGCCAAAGTCATTAAGTAGAAAAAACACAAACCGGGGTGGTATCTTACAGAATTCTTCTCCTTTGATGCAGATCATATGGTTTGAATGTGCTTAAATTTTTTTAATATCGTACATTGGATGGAATCTTCTATTAGCATTGAAGAAATCAAACAGAATTGGGCTACACACTGTATGCATTTGAATATACTTCAGAAGTAATTTCTTCAAGATGATGTCGTTTCTATCTTTATCAGAAATTAATGCTGGTTATGATACGCCACTTGTCATAAGAAGTTTCAAGTAATAAACTGTTTGTAAGTTGTATTTGGTTACTGCCAGGTGTTGGAATTGGGAATGCAACGATAAATGAATAGTATATCCTGAAGTTTGTGTTCTCAGATATAATTGTGTAAAACAGTTATTAGCAACTATTTTATAAGTACTCACCCGATAGGGGATAGTATTTAAAGAGTACGGAGGTTCGATGGAGATATGAGTGTTAGTGGATGTGGATCACTGATGACCAAAAGCCTGATTAAAGAGAGTTTTGTGTGAAAGACTTGCAGAGGTTGATAGAGACATAACATCCAAAGTCTATTTAAAGGATTGTATGTTCAATGAAGAAGATGTGAGAGAGGATCAATATTGAGAGGTTTGAAAAATTTGTTAACAATGATATATCTTTGGATGGGTTAAATATGTAGACGTCACAGTAAATAGAGAAGAACAATATGTGTTAGAAAGCTGTTTTGATTTAAGAGAACATTAGTGATGTTCATGGAGTGTATGGTTTATTTCTAAGTTGCCAGTTCGGATTCCGGTTCGTATGCGGGTTCGAGATTCGGGTTCGAAATTTGTCCAAATTTTTTTTGGGTTGGGTTTGATTTGTTTTGGGTTCGTCCGTACAAGAATTTTTTAAAAATATATATATATATATGTAAACATACGTAGCAGCAAATAAGTTCATATGGTAAAACTTAAACGGCTGCATACAAAACGCGGCTTGTAATGGCAAGTAAAACGTAATACTAAACCGCTGCATACAAAAAACGTTAAAACGTGACGCTTTTTAGGGTGAAACGCGAAAACAATCAATTAAAAACAATTAAAAAAAGCATTGAAAGTCAAACAAAATTGAAATTCCCAGAAATTCGATCTAAATTCGTCCAAATTCGTGGAAATTCGTTTTGGGTTCGTTTTCAATTTTTCAAATTCGTTCTGGGTTTGTTTTCAATTTTTTAAATTCGTTCAAAACGCTGCAAAATTCGTAGGGTCCTGTTTCACGAATTCGAGCCGAATTACTTAGAACATTGGCGAATTTGACTCGAATTCGAATTAGTAACGAATCGAATTTCGAATTTGAGGTTGCAGGGACGAATATGATAACTTAGGTTTATTTAAAAGCATTGTGATTTGTATATTATTAAAGTTGGTGCTTTTTGAATATTGAGTGGGTGCTCAGATGAGGAAGAGTTGGTGCTCTAAAATTAGGGGTTTGGTGACTCCTTAGGGTTGGTGCCCTTAAATATTGTATTCAAGTTTGTTTGTGAGGTTGGATTAGGCCAGTCAATCCTAGCAGCATTTCTCACTGTGTTTTTTCTCACCCTGGGTTTTCCACCTACATCAGGTGTTGAAGTTTCTTTGTGTGATTGCTCCCTTTTCATTTCAGGTTTTAAATTTTTAAGATTTGAAATTAATAATTATATATATACTATATCCTTCAAATAGCACACCCCTCTATACTATATTTTGGACTTTGATTCTCTAACTTTTCTTTTCCTCATATAGGTGTATGACTGATCCCTAGCCTTGGAAAATGTCTTCAACAAAAAGCAATCTTTCTTCTTTGAGAACTACTTTTCTTTTTTATTGGATGCATTGGTGGCGATTGTATTCCAACATTGAAACTCCAAATGTGCTCTTAATACATGGCATCATCACTCATTGATATACAATTTGGATGATTTCAAGATCCTTAATAATCCATCCATTACTTAAACTCCTTTCTTTGTGTGACAAATGACTTCTAAAGTTTTTCTTCCACGATCCTTGTAAAAAATAGATTAAAAACAACAAAGACACTACCCACACAGGATGAAGAAAGCAAGACAAGGTTTGAAATGTGGCTTTTGCTTGGAATTTTTTTTGAAGTTGAAACTTGACACAATATAAAATTTCTGCATCAGTACAACAATGCCAAATTCAATTCATTAGCTCATTTCACCTTTTGTTGGTTAAAAATGATGAATTTGTCTATATCATACATTTTCTAATATAAAACATGAATCACTTCAAGGATGTATTATGATGAAATGGATGAAATAGTGTTAGTCAAATATTTTATAGGTTACAAAGGTATCTTTAGAGATAAAAAAATGGTATACAATCATGCACAGCTCAAAAACTTGGACTTAGCAAATTTTAGTACCCAAATGACTTGGACTTGGTGACTTGACAACTTAATAAGTATTTAAATTCCTTAATTCTTTCTTAATGCAAAATCTAGTAACAAAATGTAACATGTGAGTTTGTAAAATGTTGGGCTTGTGAAACCCTCTTCACCCTATGAAAATTGTTAGAAAGAAAGACCATGGTAGGACAAATTTTGCAAACTGAATGGGAAGATCACAAATCGAATGTATTGATTGACAAATGGTGATAAAATTGAAAAAAATGAACATGAAAAGTTCAGTTTCATAGTGGTACACTCATTGCTATTTTTCCTAACTATGGGAGAGTTGGATGGATTTTCAAGCAGTATGTTGTTTATCTTCATAAGAGAACAATGAAAAATGCAAGGAATTTTAATTTAGAGACAAATTTACTATTGTGTGATTTGAATTTGATCAGGTTGGCCACTTGGGAGTTTTTGTAAAATATGTATTTGAAAACTAAGTAATGGATTTGTTAGAAACTCAAAAAGAAATACTTCATCGAGATCGGACATAGACAAGTGCACATGAAGTTAAGTAACTGAAGACAAATAAAGGTGTCTCAAATTGAGTTTGATAATAATTGCAGAACATATTGATTGAATAAAAAGATTGATGTTTTAATCCCATAAATAATTGAATTCATACACATTGAAAGAAAAAAAATGTTCTCAAATTGATTAAGTAAATACTCATACATACAATGCCTTCTTTTTCCATTTGCCAAAAGATAAGCATAATGAAACTCTCAAATGCTACTTGCCAAGAAGGAAAATAGGGGTAATGAGATGTAGAGCTAGACTAAAAGTTTTGAAGAATATAGTATATATTGCTAGGAATGCTATTATTGAGAGCTAACACTAAATACTTATTTCCTTTCCCCAAGAAATCAATAAAACAAATAACTGTCCTCAAGGGTACACAAGAACACATTTTGGCAGATGTTTCTCTCATTTGATATTGTTTTAGGACCATTTTTGGCATATAGCTAATTGATAGTTGTTTGAGGAGATGGTTAGATAAATAATCCGTTCTAAAGATTCATGGTTTCAGAAGGATATTTGTCTTGATCTATTGATTGTAATGAGGCACACAGTTGTATTTGAAATATGTTAGATAAAGATCTCTCAAGCTAGATTACTTATTTGGTTTAAAACAAAATCATTAGCTAGGGACTGGGAAAGACCCAATATGAATCTATTAATAAAACTGATTCCTCTAATATTGGTGAGATGATTATTGCTGAGCTACTTTAGCTTTTTCTGTGCATATTGTTTTCTAAAAAATATCCATATGCAAGGCGCATAAGGATGGAGATCCTTTATGGTTTGTATTGTGGGCTTAAGGTTCCCACAAAGGTTCTTTCCTGTCAAACTACATTTGTTTCATAGGGTGTAGACAAGTCTTGGAGTGGAGTTGGTTTTTGAAATTAAAAATACAATTCCAATAGGAACTTGTCAAAGGGAAAATACATTGAGTCAGGATAATGGTAAATAAGAGCGAAAATTAATTTAAACAATGATTTTTAAGTCTAAATTGGAGATTTTTTTTTGCAAGTTCTTGAACAAGTCTATATTATCTTTTAATAAAAGTGAACTTTATAAATAATGACGAGGAAAGTAGTACTTGTTTTGTTGAAGATTGGATTCAACAAGGAGAGTTAAGACCTCTCTTGTAATAGGATTTTGATTGTTCTTTCAGTGATGGATGTAAGATTTATCTTCTGTTTTCTTAAGAAGCTGCCTAAATCTGGTAATTTTGGGTGACACTCACCGATCATTGTTCCCAAAATCTTTGAGAAGTCAGATAAATTATATGCAACAGTTTTATATGAAGAATGAATAAGGTATCTGCAGAGTTTTGTCTTATTAAATAGGATGTCCATGTAGCTTGATTTATATCATTTTAATCTAATGCGTAATAGTTTTCTTTAGAAAGTAGACTACTTATATATTCTTCAAATGTTACTGTAGACTTGCTTTCCAAAATCATTAATTTTTCATCATTTAGTTTAACACATCTAAATTTATAATTATATCCATTTGAATTTGTGTCCATTTAATCTCCTAATAAAGCTAAGTTTGGTTGTTTTCTCATAGGAACAATCAAGTTGTATGCAACCTTTGGATGCAATAGAGTTGTTGGAGAACGCCATCAAGGAATCTAAACAAATTATGGATAAAGTTGGGATAAAGAAAGGTGATCTAGGCTATCGACTACCCATATATTTGTGCTTATACATATATGTAACTCGAATATCTTTAATTATTTATTCAATAAATTGATGTGTTAAACTCAAATTAACTTTTACAAGGAATATTCTAGAGATGTGTTAATCCATTGTCAAACATTTTGTGTGTTGAAGTTATTGTTTCAACAATTGTGATAAATACCTTGATTAAGTAATTTTTGTACTATAAATTGAACATTTTTATTGAAAATGGAGTAAAACAGCATAAAATTAAGCAATACCACAGATCATTTCAATGATGTATTATGTTTGCCAAACAGAGGGGGTGTCTAGATTGTTTAAGAATTTCTGTTGACAAAAAAATATCATAAGTGTTTTATTCATTTTCAGTGACTAAATAAATAAATACTAAATGTAACAAAGATTAATCATTTGACATTTCTATCCAATAAAATATAATAGATATATTGAATTGTACTTGTAATTCTTAATCTTGTAAGTTGACATTAATTGATTTTATGAGCCACCACATCACATTTTAAAATAGATTTTCATGGAACAAATGTTAGCTTTTTAATTTGCACCTTTTAGTGTGACACAAAACATAATAGATGCGAAGAAGAACTAATCTTCAATTCAGATGTGGAAGCTTCCTAAAGCAAAATTAAAACCATATACCCTTATTTGAACAATATGTATTGGTTACTTACAATTATACCTCTGTGGTTTCTACCTATAATAGACGCGAAGAAGAACTAATCTTCAATTCAGATGTGGAAGCTTCCTAAAGCAAAATTAAAACCATATACCCTTATTTGAACAATATGTATTGGTTACTTACAATTATACCTCTGTGGTTTCTATCTAATACTGCTTTCGCAGTGTGTGACTTGCCATCGTCAAGCAAAACAAAATTTCTCACTGTCATCAACAATAAACTTGACATACCAGTTCTTTTGACATGTAAAGTGTTAGGGACCCATCTAAGTCTATGCAAACAATAATATCTTCCCTAGGTCTCATGATTTGGTGAACCAATAAAAGTTGATATGGAATGTGAACTAAACTGATTGCTATGAGACTTGAGAATGTCTTGATATGGATGCGGAACTAAATCAAACAAGTCTCCATGTCATGGTGCAGGCTTTTCGGATAGGATTTGTTCAATATTCCAGAAATACAGACACCAGGATAAACAACTGTCAGAGTCAAACACAGACAGTTTGAATGTTGCCAGTATTGCTGAGGCTACTGTACATGAGCTAGATTTACGAATATCGAGTGTGCTTCAGAGTACAGGATATCAACAAGATGGAAGTTGGGAAGAAAAGTCAATGACAGAAGGCACAGCTGATAAAATACGCCATATAGCAATTTTCACAACTGCAAGCTTGCCATGGATGACTGGTACTGCTGTCAACCCTTTATTTCGGGCAGCTTATCTCGCAAAAGAAGGGAAATGGAAGGTCACTTTGGTGGTTCCGTGGTTGTGTAAAGCTGATCAAGAACTGGTGTACCCAAATCATACAACTTTTGAATCTCCAGAAGAACAAGAATATTATGTCCGCCAGTGGCTTGAATCAAGAGTTGGATTCAAACCAGATTTCGAAATTTCCTTTTATCCTGGAAAGGTAGGGTTGGCTTCTTTGTTCCCTTATATTGTGATTCAGATTTTTCTTCAGTTATCGTTTGTCTCAGCTTTTAGTTGTGATGGGTTATTCTCTTTCAAAGCTTTTAGGAAAAAAGTTTTGAATTGTAGACAAAATGAAAAATATGCATCATTTGATGATTACACTGTAGGTGAATTCAATGCTTCCTTTTGCTGAATATACTGCAAGTGAATACTATGTATCCTTTACCAATTAGCTGTTTTATTATATTGGTGTCTAGACACACTCTATGTCACATTAAGGTTTACTGCTGCATATGTTGGATCCCCAAAGATGGTGAAACCATTAAAGTTTTTCTTTTTCTATTGCAAGTATATCTTTTTGTAAAAAAGCTATGCTAATTTTGTTCCTGGATGTAGACATCAGTGCCATTGCTGAAACATAAGAGGGATAGATGTCCTCTATTTTATATTGATCTGGATTAATCTAATGTTTTTTTTGAACTATTTTAGGTGTTGAAAATATTATAGCTTTTACATTTTTCATTTCAAACATGTTCTTTTGTAGAAAAGCTATTTGGAAGTAAGTTTGTTTTCTTCTAAGCAGATTCTCAAGCTGTTCTTATAAGTGCAAAAACCTGGTTGACTGTTAATGCATCAAGATGGGGATAAAAAGAAAGCAAACAACCAAAGTTTTCTGTAGGTTGTATGCAAGTCAATGACCTTTGGGACGAGGTACATCACTGTACATCAGGAAGATTTGATATCTAGTGGAAAATATAGAGATGATGACAGATTGGAAGGGTAAGTCCAACCAAGCAGCAATAATGGTAATTGGAATGACAAATGTAAAGTGAAACACAGTACAATAAGGTAGCAATAACCTTTCATTTTTTAGAAATATAAGGAGAGGGGTCAGAGCATAGTTCAAAGCAAAACTCAGCAGAAACAATTTTGGCTTACAACTCTGCAGCTCAGTATAATAGAAAAAAGTTTAAATTCCTTCAAATAACATGAATTTTGCAAAGTATAGTTATACATATTACAACATATCAAATGAATCTGTAGAATATTGGGGAAGTGTTTTCTATCATAAAAACAACTGATAATATGATTGATTGAATACAACTAATAATATGATATGCATTATGGTTATTGAAAATCATCATCAGAAGTTACAATTCTGTTCAAGTTACAGCAATTTATAATTTCCACTTCCTCATAGACATCCTAGTAATGGATGGGGTCCTCCTTGCAGTCATTTGTAGATTCACCCTTGAAGTAGAAGGCAGTGGCTCCTTGGGCTCAAGGTCATCATTAGTGTTTCATCCATCCAATGCCTCTTGTTTCTGCTTCTGTTGCATCTTTTTTTCTTGCCTCTCAAAATCAATAATCCCATCTTTTGTTAAAACGAGGTCCTCATCCTCTGCAATCTAGTTACCATATGGATCAATGTCATCTAAGTCAGTTGACTCATTAATGATCGAGCCCTCCACCTTTTTTGAGTGAAGGTTAACGTTGTATTGAAAGATGAGGTCATTGAGGCACTTTTGTGTCTATCTGTTGTGTTTCTTTCTGTGATTAAAAGAAAATAAGATCTAGCTTCACTCACATTTAGAAGCACTACAATGTTGGGACGAAATTTGGAGGGCAATCTTTTGAAGATTTGGAGTTATTAGTCACTGCCATCGTTAATGACAATTAATGGTAATGAATTGCTGAAAGGATGCGATCAGAAGTCTAAGTATAAAGAGATGTGATTAGGATAGATAACTAATCGATTAGCTTATGGAAGAAGTGGTATGATTGACTATGAAGGAAGGTGTTTCTCTTCCCTTGTGTCCTATCTTCTCATCTTTCATTCCATCATAATCGAATACATATTACCTTTTCTTTTTATCCTCTTGATATGCTTTGTTTAGATCTAGCCGCTTAATTGGCCTTACAAGTGCAAGTACAAATAGAAGATATCAGAGATGACATCTAAGGGATCGCATATATCAGTCTGGTCATTAGATACAACATCCATTAAAGTGCAGATTATCATTGTTGATCAGACATAACACTAATTGCTTCAAGGGATTACTTTTTCTACAGCATAATAAGTGATAATTATAATTTGGATGAATTCATTGCATATCAGACATTACAATTAAGAGATAATTATCATTGTGTGTGTATATATATATATATATATCAGAAGTCACATTTATATTCATTATCTTCCATTACTTGCTTAATTCATATTCATTAGACATAGTAAGAAGAGATTAGAGTAATCGTCCCAACATCCCTTCATAACCAAAAAGGGGACATTACAAACATGAGCCTACATTTGAGAACCTCCCAGGTTGGACTTCTGATCAACCAACCGGTTTTTGCAGAACTCCCTCATATGACCAAGAACAAGCTAGGTGCCTTCCAACATGATGTTGGGTAACCAAGCCATCCCTCGTATTATCCATAGACACAAAAATCAAGATAAAAAATTCTCAAAAAACTTTGATTTTTGTTGATAAAAAATTGGCAAAAAACTTTGAAACCACAATTTTGCCAAAAATCACAAAAAGAAGCTTCTGCAAATTAGCACAGTGGTTTTGTGGAGAAATCGTCAAACCCTGTATGTGATGCTGAATGCAGAAATCACACACGATTTTGTGAAAAAATCGTTTAAAACCATTGTTTTTATCACAAAATGGTAAAAACCCACGAGTTTAAAAAAAAATTGTCAACAAACAGCAAACCCATGACAAAGAAAACCACAATTTTGGGTAAAAATCCATGAAAAAACTGTTAGCATTATATGCTCAGTGTTATCATTGATGTCAACTACTTGGTTGCATTGATGTCAACGTGTTGTGATTAAGAAGCTAGTAAAGTGTTGAATGTTGTGAGTGTTGATTGCATTTGATGGAGAGTTGGGATATGCAGGAAAGAGTATCCGATGCTTGATATGTAGGAAAGAGTATTTGAAGGTTAATAGATGTTTGGAATTGTGTGTTTAGATGATAATCTGATGGTTATGTGAGTATGAGGTATATCTAGAAGATTAAAGTATGAGAAGCTGGAATATGTAGGAAAGAAAATTTAAAGACCTTATGGGAGAATGCTCTGCATTCCTCCGCATAAGATGATGGCGGCTTGCGGTTCTGGTTATAATGACTATGTACTGTGAATATTGCACTATCATGTTTTCAGGTCCCCAATTGTTCTTTTGAAGAGGTTGTGATGCATTGTTTACTGACAGTAAGGCTGATTGTCAGGGATGGATAGGACTGGTTCGGAGAATGCTCCACATTGGTATCTCAAATTGTGTGGTTTGGTGGACATGTTCAAATGGTTTGTGTAGTGTTTTAGTTCATATATTTTATGTTGATTTGCTCTGCAAGTGAAGATATGTTGACCTGAGTGCGATATTGGTGTCTGTGTTGACTTCTAGCCAACTCAGTTGTTTGTGGTGACTGGATTTAAGTCTTATTAGTCCAGATATAGAATGAAGTAAGAGTTAATAGGTTAAGAGTGATCGTGCCATGGCGTGCTATGCTTTGGATGTCATTATGTGCTTTAGAGAGTGTTTTTGAGTTGACCGGTAACATGCTTTTAATGCTTTTCCGTTACTTTTGGGTCTGACTTTGGAGAGTGTTTGAATGCGTGTGCCTTGATCATATCATTTGAGGAAGACTTATTACGATGCATTTGGGTCCTCTTTATCTCCTAGGGTGGACTGCATTGAGTGTTTGTGCTCATAATAGCCGACTTTTGTACAGACATTGCTTATATTTCTTATGGCCGACCTTGTTGAGTTTCTGATGAGCAATCTACTATATGTATGTGTGCGAATGGAGGGGAAAGTTAAGGTTCGTGTGAGGAAGTGGTGAAGTGTGTATGGATCGAATGTGAAGACAAAGTAAAGAGAATAAGAAAGAGCAAACATGTGAATTGCTGAATCAGACAGAGGAATGCATAGGTGGAAGCATGTAACTTACAACAAGAATATTCCACATAGCATGCAAAGCACAAGTGCAAACATACAAAGACATGTGAAAGATTCTTCTTATGAGGAAAAGACAAAATTTCCTACAAAGAACTGCACACGAGAAGCTTTACATTGGTTACTATTGTATACCTAAGCAAATGCAATCATTCCTAATATGCTCTGAAACGTCAAATCAATTTTTTGTTTATGCATTTTACTTAGAAGCTTGCATTTCAAACAACCACATTCTCATGATAACATGCCTTTGAGGTTTAACTTTAGACATACACACATGCATATATATACAATGTTTGTGTATGCGTGTTGTGCACATGCATGTTTGGGTGCATTGTGTGGGTGCATGTGAATGGCTGACTTATACATTCCAATGTTAAAGAACAAACTGCAGATATCAAACCTAAGCAAATTGGTAAATAAGATTCAGCAGATCAGTCACTTAAACTAAACACCACATTTCCGTAGGAATCAAAGAAGTAGCAGTGGCAGTTTTTTGCTATAAATGATGTTTGAGAAAAGAGGTTGATATTACGTTGCATGCACACAATCTGAATATAAATGAGGCATTATGGGAATGAGCTACTCATGGAGGTTCAATATCAACATTCTTAGGAGACAAATCACCTAAGGAATAGTGACGTTTAATGTTATTGAATTAGCAGTTATAATTTGTAAGTTATTGTAATGGCTAATGCATTTTCTTATTTTATCTTCCACCATCATTTACTTTTATTTTCTCTTCCACCATCATTTACTTTTCTAGAGTAATATTTACTGGGGTGAT
Source organism: Thuja plicata (assembly GCA_018584345.1). Classification (NCBI taxonomy): domain Eukaryota; kingdom Viridiplantae; phylum Streptophyta; class Pinopsida; order Cupressales; family Cupressaceae; genus Thuja; species Thuja plicata. The sequence continues at coordinate 1,829,593 of MU228479.1, forward strand.
AGTTCACCCCATTTACTTTTATTTTCTCTTCCACCATCATTTACTAAAAAGGTCATGAAAACATAAAAATGTTTTACAAAAAGTTACCCTGAACTCGTCTGCTAATTGAATCATTTTGTTGACTCAGGAGTACTTTATAGACATATAAAATGTAATGGGTTATGCTGAATAAGCTCTAAATTTTTGCATTGTATTAAAAATTAAACTGGTTATTTAAATGTCTCACTATGAAAGGTAAAAAGAGTTGTGGATTTCAAATAGCTCAAACTTTGATTTGGTACTGTTAGAGTTTTACTGCTGTATCTATACAGAAATTATAAGATTTTATAAATCAAAATTAAAATTGCAAGAAGTATTTGATATTATGAGTATTACTAGGTAGCTAACTTTTATTTTGTGGAGGTTCAATTTGAGCTAATAATATGACTTACCTAATATATTTGGACATTTTTTTTTTCAAATATTGATGCAGTATGCAAAGGACAAAAGAAGCATTTTGGCAGCCGGAGACATTTCGGAATTTATTCCAGACAATGAAGCTGATATTGCTGTCCTTGAGGAACCAGAACATCTCACTTGGTTCCACCATGGGAAGAGATGGACAAAGAAATTTCAAAATGTTATTGGCATTGTCCATACTAACTATCTTGAGTACGTGAAGCGGGAGAAAAATGGGCACTTGAAAGCATATTTTGTAAAGCATGTGAACAATTGGGTGACAAAAATTTACTGCAACAAAGTTAGTATTCTTTATGTGCATTGATTCTTTTAGTTCCTAGTTTTGGATTTATATAAGGTTGGAATCTATTTGTTAAGAAAAATCTTATAGTCTTATGATGCTCAATGAAGTCTTTATTTCATGAACTGAAATCCTTTTGCAAGCTTGTCCTCGTGCCAAGTAATAGGTTGGACAGAATTGATAATGAGTCTGTAGCATTATACTGAATTGATTGTGGATCTAGGAGACATGGCAGATGTGTGACTGATCTTTTTCAGCGATTTTCACTCGAGGAGGCTAAATTTTTTAAAAAACTGGTAATATCATTTCTGAATGTATGCAATGAGAGATTTACTGCTCACTACAGGATTACATTTATTCTATACCATTTTTGCATTTAATATCAACACATTCCTTGGAATTTTCTTGTATTTAACTTTAAGAATTGGGTTTCAAATTGTGATTGGTAGAAGGGAGGAACTTCCTGTAAGATATAAAACACTGTAGGAAACAGGTCACACAAAAATAAAAATGATCACAACATCATTAGTTAAATTATGAATGATTTTGTATTTTACTGGGTGAGGGTTTTTAATATCAATGTTTTGGATCAAACTCCATGATCCGTCATTAGGATGACAAGAGGGAAAATACTTTGATTGCAGACACTTGCTCAATAAATAGAAGAGGGAGCCCCTTGGAAAGAAAAAAGAGGGAACATGAAGGGCATAAGGAAGCTTGAGGATGCACACCAACAACAACTATAAGGATTGACAAAGAACAATAATTAATGAGACAGTTCAGATTTTTGGAAACATATTAAAAAATAGTATTGTTCTAAAATTTATAGCTAGTAAATGTGAACGCGAGATGAAATTCTTCTATTGAGAAGGCCATTTGACTTATGCAGGTGCAGTTGTATGAGATTAATTCAAATCATGATCCACAACATTGGTAAATCAAATATATTGAATTTGAACATAGTTACCCAAAAACTCATATCTCGATCCTTGGTACCCATCTCCCACTTCAGAGACACATCCTCCTCTCGGAAAAGAGATACATGGATCTCCTCAGACATCCAGAAGCTTTAGCTGATGTCTCCTAGGATCTTCATACAATCTCCTAAAACACCCCTGAAAATTGTGAAACTTTGTATAGGTTTTTCTTAAAAGTCATTGAATTTCTCACTTTTCGGTAATTGCTGGCTGAAAAGAATTGGAAAAAATAAACAGAAAAGCTAATTACTGGGCATTTTACTGATTTTTATGCTGAAAACTTAAATGTTTTCTAGAATAGAATTTTTCTTATTGTAAACCCAAAACGGTATTACTAAGAAGAAAAAACAATAAGCAAGGTTAAGATGTCTATGTGCTCACGACCTTTTCAATTCATGGGATAGTAAAGGCGGCAAACCATGCTAGTAGGTTGTACTAATAAACTATGGCATGTAAACTAGAACTGTTACATGCAATGAAGTGTAGATGTGTTACTCATTTTGGGTATTTTGAAGTATACAAAATCCAGCGTGGAATTGTGAGCATAAATTTATTTGTTGTTGTCCTCTACAAATTTATGCGACTTGCCCAAGGGACAATGGCAAAAAACGTAATATATAAGAATATTCCCTTGTATAATGAGGGTTTGTTACTTTTAACTTGAAAATACTCAAGAAATAATAAGCAAACAGAAAAAACAAGGAGAGAGAGATATCAAGAATAGGTCAAGAGGAAAAAAGCCCACCTAGACAACTCAAGAAGGGGAACACATGAATTGATAAGAAGTTTCTCCTCCCTCATGACAATGGTGATGGGTGATTGATATACAAGATAGGAAAAATTTAAAAACCTACAGAAGCGCAAGGTTCTCTTCATGTTTGAGCACATGTAGATGATGAAAAGCTTAACATTCAACACTAATATTACAAAGAATATTGAGCACAAATAGATTGCATGCAGATAAAAATGGTACCTGGACATGATTGATCCTCGTTCACAAACATAAAATTAGATTTTATAAAAGAGGTGCATCACATCCATCAATGAAAGTAATTTTCATCATCTTAAAGCTTCATTCTATTTGCTTAGGTTAAAATACCAACAAAATAAGAGCAGCAAAAAAGTTGCATATCCCATTTCAAGGCAGAGAGAAGAATCCATTTACATCATTTTTCCTATCTTTTGTTACATGCATGGTTTGTTGCAGACTATCTTCCACTTTTGACTCAAACATGAATGTTAACCACCTTCCAAAGACATAATTCACATTTACCTTCACACACTCGCGTGACACTTTAGATCTGATATTTTTGTGACAAAATTATATTATATTTATATAGTTTAAAGTAGAAAATTAAATTTTAGAGCATTGAGACTGGAAATGGATGATACAAATGATGCTTAGTAAAAGAACATAGGAAAAAATAGCCAGATAAACTGTGTTTCTGTGGAAAATATCTCCTACCTATCAATTGATGAACTTAAGGGACTTTATAATGAATGGTTCATAAGGCACAATGCTTGCTGAAGGTTTTGCAAATGGGGTTGCAAGCAAAGTGGGCTTAACCTTGGAGGAAACTCCATGGTTAAGTGCACTTGAGCTGGAGTAAAATTGGGATGTGTGACCTCTTGGGAAGTCTCGACACTTCACCTCTGTGAGCATCACCTAGATGCAATGAGTGCTAAGTGTTCCATTCATTTTCATGAGAGATGTGTTCTTGTGAACCACTACTCATGAACCATGAGTCAATGAGTTTGACTCAAAAACTACATTGTTGAATCCTGATAGCAATATCACAACTGTGTGTGACAGTTAGATAGAGTTATATTGTAATAGTCCTTAAGTAAACATCACGATAACATAGTCCTATAGCAACAGTATCAAAAATATATATTGTAATAGTCCTATAGTAAACATCACGATAACATAATAGTCATATAGCAACAGTATCAAAAGGATATAAACTAAAAGTGAGGCAAGCTGTTTTCCCCCTGTTAGACATCTGATGTCATCCTGGGCTCCAATTCATGTGGGAATGACATTTTCTTGCACTTCATTGTGGAGCAATACTACCCTCCTCATTTCAGGGCCAGCCTATAGCTGCATCACTCATGCCTACTGTCTAAACCAACAAGGGATTTCCTTAAGGGACACCTTCATTGGCAATGTAGAATTTGCTTGGATGGGGTTTTCTGGTGCTGAAGAAATGCTGGATTATTGTTGACCTAACAGCTTTTAGAATCTTGCCAATGGTCTCTATACAATTCAGTAAGATCTAATAACAATGCCTAACAATGGAAAGGATTTCGTCCTTCTTGGAGAGGCAGTTGGAGATGGCCCTCTTATAATCTTTGAGAACATGCAGGTTTCCAGTCAGCAAAGTGAAAGTGGCAAGTGTTGCATTTTTGTGAGTATTGTGCCTTAATAAATTTCAGTAAACTGTTCAGAGAATCATTGATATTAGCAAGGACTGTTTAATAGAGCAATTCTGAAAATTGGAGTGTTTGTGGGTTTAGGGAGTAAGATCAACAACATTAGGATGAAAGGCAGATTTTTCCTCTGCATTTGGATGGGCTTCATGATTGCCAGATTTGTTAGAGGGCATAAGGTGAATTCCCAATTTTAGGAGTTAGGTGAAAAATAGTGGCATTAGGATCAATATTTGGATGTGTGGTGAAGACTGCAGGGTGATGACTTTGTGGGAGAGGGGAGAGGGGAGAGAAGGGAATACAAGGTTTGGAGAAAAGGTCAGGAACAGAAGAAACTCGAATTGGTATGGCAATCATATTGGATTGCTGCATAGGGGTGAAAGCTGAAGGAGAATTAACCATAGTTTTGAAGCAAATATTTTCAACTTAATTAGCCTTGCCTGGGATGCTTGAATCAGCCACCTTACACGTAGCAAATTCAGCGCCTTGAGACTATTCTTCTATTATTATAGTAACTTCCCCTTGTTGTTCATGCTGGTCACCATGCTTATGTAGGGCAGTCATGCATTCAAATTCTTTCCTCAGTTTTGTAAAAGTTCTTAGGGACTGGCAACTGAATTTCAGGCACTTGCATTGCAGTAGTGAAGCCCAGCATTTACAGTTTCCTCCGCCTGTCTCAAGCTTCTCCTCAAACTCATGTTTGCGTCAATTTGGACATTCTAGATCAATGTGTCTAATTTGATGATCATATGATGTAATTGCAATAAGGGTACCATACATTTTTGAGCTATGCAATAAAGGAATTTAGGATATTGGCTTTGCTTAAGTCAGATTGGAGATCTTGTTGAGAGTTGAAGTCTTATGAATTTTTCTTATTTCTTGAGGATGGATTCAAAAGATCTATATATGACTGGATATGGGAACCCAAATTTGCATAATTAATATTACTAAAGAAGTTCAATGGTGTTTATGATGACAAAGAAAGGAGATAACAATAGTAAAAGAGAATAAGTAACCTTGCCGTTGCACATCCTTTAAAATCTGAAACAGCAGATTTATAGAAGTGAAAATTCTGTCTCATGTCCCCTTCTCAAGCATAAGATTAATGAAGATCCCTAGCCTGTTTCCTTAATTTTTCCCGTAGGTTGATGGAGTGGTAAAAATGAAAATAATTAAATAATTAAATTTAAGTTGTTGAAAAGTAACTTTACATTATATTATTAAAAAGGGACTTATATTTAGTTATTTAAAAAGGTTGTTATAAGTTGGTACAAAAGTGTTGTTTGGACCAAAGATCTCTATAATGCAAAGTTGTATGGATATGGATATGGATACAAATACGGGTACGGTATTGGATATAGATACGACCATTTTTAAAGACCCTCAATATGGGTATAGTTGGATATGACATTCATAAAAAACAAATACACATATTTAACACAAATTTCCTAGTTATTATAAGATATTTTCATTACTTTAAAAGCAATATAGACATTTAATTGCTACATACATAATTATAAGTTGATTTAAATATTTACAATATTCAAAAAATGGTAGAATTGCTTTGGAAGATAACCCCCAAAAATGGGTAGCTGAAATAGAAAAACATTTCATTTGTCTTTCTCATTTGGTGTAGGTTTTTGTTTATACCAACTAAAAAACATTGCATGATTGAAGTTTGATTTAAATTGAGGAAAATTTATGTCAAATTTTTAAAAAAATCATATCACATAGTATTTGGCATAGTCAGAAAATTAAAGATTTTTGGGCACATGTGGGTTGGGTAGGGAATCCAATGTGTATCCATGCCATATCATACCCGTATCCTTTCGGATACGATACGGGGATATGTGCGGCCAAGGAGAGGCAGAGGAGTTTCCAGCTACTCTGCTTTTATGTAAATAACACAAAAAGGTTACTAAGTCCCTAATATACTTAATATGTTTTTATTCACATCAAAATGGAAGTAAGACCACTAGAGGCCTTTGATGATATGACTGTGGACTAATGTGCCGTATGAATTAGAATGCATAGCCAGTGGACCTTATTGATTGGGCAGTAGAGTTGATAAAAAATACATGCATGTAAGTTCCATCATCACCCAAATTGATTGCATGAACTATGATTGGTCATGTATGTTACATGTACAGACTTGAAATGTGGCCCCATTGAAACAACTTGAACATGGCAAGGAGTGAGAGCCTGTTGATTGATGTAGATGAGTACTCATTTGTTGGCGTATGCCTTAGCTTAAAAATGTAGGTCTGGAAGTTAATATGGCCTACTAGTGCTTTAAGAGGGTACAATTGGAGGCATTTCCCCCATTTGCCAATAAGGGAGATCACAGAAATAGAGCTATTTCTCCATGTACCTGTGGAGGCTTCATGTATTTAACTTAAATCTTGTTTGAGAGCTTCTGAATCAGTTTGCTTTTAGACATTTTAATGCACTTCAATATTTGTATGCAGTGTGCATGTGGTCTTTAGTGTTTATAGCTTATTCAAAAGGATTGGAATTTTATTTCTAAATCCATAATATCTTTAATTTCTTTGTAGTATGATTTGTTTTTTATATTTTGGCATTACACCTAACCTGATATTTCAATGTTTTTGGCAAACCTTTCCCTGGCTCCTATCTTGGTAATCATGGTGATAAAATATGGAATACTTGCATATTTACCCCAAAAGAATTAGTTTTATTTGGGTAGAAAAGAATAGCTTGCTTGAAATTTGATCATACTCCTGAAGATACATTACCATTGCAGATCATTGTAATGTTTGCAGGTCATACGACTATCGGGGGCTACTCAAGAACTCCCAAACTCCATAGTCTGCAATGTACATGGTGTCAACCCCAAATTTCTTGAGATTGGCCAGAGAAAGGCTACTGAGATACAACATGGGTTTAAAGTCTTTCCCAAGGGAGCATACTACATTGGGAAGATGGTGTGGAGTAAAGGCTATAGAGAACTATTGGATCTCTTAGCTATACACAAGAAAGACCTGGAGGGATTGCAAGTTGATGTCTTTGGAAATGGAGAAGATTCGAAGGAAGTCCAAGAAGCAGCTTGCAAACTAGGGTTGGCTATAAATTTTAATCCAGGAATCGATCATGCAGATGAATCACTTCACGGGTGTGGTTATATAGATTCACTTAATATCATAGTCTCATTGTATTCTTGTTAAATGCATTCTTTTACTAATTTGATGCCTTTCCATTCTTGGTCTTACAGGTACAAGGTGTTTATCAATCCTAGCACTACTGATGTAGTTTGCACGACTACAGCTGAAGCTCTAGCCATGGGAAAAATAGTTGTCTGTGCAGACCACCCATCTAATGAATTCTTTAAATCTTTTCCAAATTGTCTTACTTACAAAGACTCACAAGAATTTCTTGAAAAGGTAAAGCGGGCTCTGTCCAGCGAACCTTTGCCACTGACGAGTGATCAGCAACATGTTTTATCGTGGGAAGCTGCAACAGATCGATTCATAAGCTGTTCCAAGTTGGATGATTCCCAAGACAGGAATGATGAATCCTTACCTTTGGTCTCATCAAGACGAAAAAGAACAAAGCCATTGTCAATGCCAATAACTAAACTGAAGCGGTGTGTTGATGATGGATTTGCATTTACACATTATCTTGCTTCTGGCATTGAACCTGCCAGGATTGCATCTGGTGCCATCCCTGGTACAATACACCCAGATGAAGAACAGTGCAAGGACCTGGGTATAACTTTACCTTATGTACCACGACCTCTGTATAGGTGGTAATATTCTGTATTTCTAGGATTTTTGTGTTTCTTATTATTGTCACAATCAATCTAGAAGTGTCTTTACTGTGATTGAACATCTCTAGTTGTAATCCTTTTAATAAAATTGAAGCTAAATGGTATGTGAATGTGCAGAGATTGCACAATTGTGACTAGTGTACAGGCTGTAGGTTACCTTAGCACTTTCCATAACCTGCTATTGCATGGATAGTAATATCTATCATTTGAGGGATTTTCTAGGTATCACTTAGTGGCATTCCCATCTCTCTTTATAGATTTCCTGTTAAGGAAAACAAGTGTACTTGTAGAATCACATTCTCTGTCACCATCTCCCTAGTCTATTACAATCTTATGTAATTGTATTTTTAAATTGCATCCTCATGCTTCCTTTAGATGTTGGTCCTCATTTGAGTCTTTGCTATTGTAAATAACAATGTTTTCAAGTCCCTTTGACCTGCCTTGGTCATTTGTGGACATTATATAATGTTTTTCTTTCTCGTCTTCCTTCAAAATTTCCTCCTCATGTGTGTGGTGTCCCAATAAGTGACAGCTTTTATAGACATCCCTAAAACTCTACATGTTTGACATAACAATATGATTCTTCACAGTTCTTTCTGACTCAACCAAAATGAAAAGGAAGAAAACCTATTTCTCTAATTGTTTATTCGATCTTCAATTGCCAGGCCTTTATAGATCTGTAATTGAATACTAGATAAATTGTACGCAAGACAAAATAGGGTTTTCCTTGAATCTAACCAAATAATACCAAAATCCTGGTTTGAAATTTGCTTGCAATACAATACTTGATCTCTATAAAATTAAAATATATGAGCAGTTGCAAATTTGGTTAAAGATAAAATACCAGCTGTTGTGGCAAGCAAGAATGTCATGCCTACTGCTAATGATATTTCCTTAAATTGCTTCTCCTGTAACATATTCCTAGTGTTTAGATAAATTAGGATGATGGGTACCAATTAATGATATTGAGAAATATGCCTGTATAGCTTATGCTGTATTGTAAAAATAGATGCATGGTTAAACTCAGCATTTGTGTAATTGGAATTGTATTGAACTTCAGGATGATCTGTAAAAGGGTATCTTGTAGATCGTTTATGATTTAACTTAAAAACATATATATACTTATTTAGGAGGTTTCTCTGAACTTGCTATGTAAAGTTTAAACTTTCAAATTTGTTATGACCAAAGTTGCTTGAAATATGAGAGGCATGTTAAGTATTACTGAAGTCAAGCAAGCAGGTGGCATCTTTTATGCAGGATTTCATTGCCCGAGTAATAAATTGTATAACTTAAAAAAACTTAACAAAAGTGGCATAATATGCTATATAATTATTAATAATTTTACTTTTAAGACACGAGTATCATAATTGTAGGACACCAAACTCTTATCTGATGAGATGAGACTAACTTTGCCTGAACAAGATTTATGTGCAGTAAAGACTGCACCTCTTACCAAGTATGAGCTCTTGTAGAATCAGGTCTATGGGGTTGTACTTTTAAAATTGTTACAGAGCTGACAATTTCTCTTTGAGATTTGAGTACCATAATCGTAGGGCACCGAACACTTATCTGATGAGCTGAAACTAACTTGCTTAAATACATTTGTATATGCAGTAAAGGCTGCACCTCATACTACGTATGAGCACTTGTAGAAATAGGTCTATGGGGTTGTACTTCTAAAATTGGTACAGGCAGACGACAATCAAAGCAGTTTCACAGAATCAAGCATTGAGGAATGGAAGGTTGACTATCAAAATTGTATCCAATAAATAGGAGAGCAAATAAAATAATGGATTAAAATTCTGCATGTGTTAGATTTCTGTTTCAATGAAGAACAGAGATTGACATGGCTGTTATATGGTTGTACATGTATTACTATTAATTGGTTTGATTTGACGATTAGTTTTGGTGATGATTGTAAGTATACAAACAACATAGATTGTAAGATGAATGTATGGTAGTCCTTTTTAGTGTTCAATTTGCGTCTGTTTCATTAGAGAAGCATGGATTGGCTGTTAATCCTTTTCTGATGAATGAATTGACTTGTCGTAAAGTTAACGTGCAATCCTTTTAGTGTCCAGTTTGCATCAGTTTTGTGTGGAAAACATGTCTTGATTGTTAATCCTCTTTCTGATGATTGGAAATATATAAACATCATATATTGTAAGGTGAGTGTGCAATTGCCCTTTTAGTGTTTTGTTTGCGTCAGTTTTGTGAGACCAGCATGGTTGGACTGTTAATCTTTTTTCTGATGAATAAGAAAGATGAAGCATTTCGTTGATCTGATTGCAGAATTCATGAATGTTCAGTCTATCAATACAGTGACTTGAAATTTTTTACTTTCTGTCAACTGTTTGACTAAGGGAACAAAGTCTTCACAAACAAGTTGCAAATCAGTCTTGTAGTGTGATTACTGTAAACTCTATTTGTGCATTTAATGTTTCCTGAATATTCAAGGTGTTCATAGTTTCTTAACTTCTTTCTTAGTCTTGTAGTGTGAGTACTGTAAACTCTATTTGTGCATTTAATGTTTCCTGAATATTCAAGGTGTTCACAGTAGTGTGAGTACTGTAAACTCTATTTGTGCATTTAATGTTTCCTGAATATTCAAGGTGTTCACAGTTTCTTAACTTCTTAACAAGATTCTAAAGGCACAAATCTCAGACATGCAGGTCAAAATGGAGAGAGGGCAGCAAGAACTGGGAGCTATAAAACAAGAATTAGAACAATGGAGGGCAGTTGGAAGTAAGGGACCAGATTTAAAGAAAGAAGAGGACACAATACAATTAAAGGAAATTCAATCAGCTTTGGCTGATATGGAATTTAAAGAATCTCAACTAAGGGCGCAGATAGAAGAGGCCAAATCTTGGTCACAAGTGGTTAGCGGATCAGCAAACAAACAAAAGAGAATGATTGAACAACAAGTCAAAAGACAAATAAGAGAGAAACAAGACAAACGTAACAAGGTGGCAAATATTATTATCAAAGGGGTGAAGGATTTTGGAGAAAATGAGAGAACTGACACTTTAACGAGGGACTTTCTTAGAGACCAGCTGAAGTGGATAGGAGGTATTCAGCATGCAAATAGGATTGGCAAACAAACAGATGGAGGAAGAGACAGGCACATACGGGTTACCTTGAAAAATGTGGAGGATAAGAATATGATCCTTAGAAACAGAAGGCTACTCAGAGGCACACATTTCTACCTAGACGAAGACCTAAGTTTCTCCCAGCAAGAAGAACAAAGGAAAGAGTGGGAAAAGGTAAAAACAGCAAGGACCGAGGGGAAATGGGCGTGCTTGAAAAATGGGAAAGCCCAAATTAGTGAGCGTTTCTCGAAGGAGAAATAGGAATTTGGGGCCCCACAGGACCACTTAAAAGTTGTGAGTTGGAATTGCAGAGGTTATGCTTGGAGAAGAGGTCCTGGGGTGGGGCCCATAGCAGAGGGCAATGATGTTATCATTTTGGTGGAAACTCATGAGCATGGTGGCTGCAAAGTGCCAGATTTCGAAGGCTACAGGAAATTTTCAGTTTGGAATAAAGGGAATGAGATAGGTAAAGGACATGGTGGGGTCACGGTGCTTATACATGAGAAGTGGCACGGCATTGTAAAATATGAAAAGGAAGACTCGAATAAACAATATATATGGCTGCAAATTACGGTGAATGAGTTAACTTTTAGAGTGGCTGCATGTTACTTTGCCCCGCAACACTCTAAGATATATAAGAGGAGGAAGTTAGATAGGGAAGACCCGTATGCATCTTTGAAAAAAGATATTTCAGTATTTAACACCACTGGGGAAATAATGTTAGTGGGAGATTTCAATGCTAGAACAACAAATAATAAGTCTCGACAGCGAAAAAGGTGAAGATAACCCTCTATGGTTAGTAGAGGGCAGCGATCAACCATGGAAAAGAACCTCAGAAGATAGTAATGGGAGTGTATCGCATTTTGGATCAGAATTACTGGGACTGTGTAGTTTGTTTGGTTTGGTTATTTGTAACGGGATGAGAGGTTGGCCAAATTCGGGGGCTATCACGTGCAAAACATACAATGGACAAATTGTGGTGGATTAAGTAATCTGCTCACAAAACCTTACAAATAGAGTTCTTGAGTTCGAAATTGGTGAATGTCCTATAGAGATGAAATCTGATCACATGCCTTTATTGGTCAAGTTGGACCTCGCCTCAAACAACCCACACAATAAAAAGGATTTTCACATGCAAAAGAAAGTGACAAACAAAGGCAAGATCCTCTTAAATCAGGAGAACAAGAACATCTTCAAGGCAAGTCTTGAGCAGCAATTTCAGGAAATGAATAACCTCTCGGAGGGAAACAAAGTTAACAAGGAATGCAAGTATGTCAACAGTAGCATGCTGATTTGTATAATTCACAAGGCTTTAAATGCATGTAAAAAATCAGGTAGTAGGAAGAAGGCTACTAATACCTTTCTGGAAAATCCATGGTACGATGAGGAATGTAGGGCAGCAAAGAGATCTTTAAAAGGGAAGGATGTTAACAAAGAACTCAAGAAGTGGTACACAAATTTGATTCAAGCGAAAAAGGAAGAGTATGTTAAGGCTAGAAGGAAAGAACTAATATCCCTTGGAAAAAGCGACCCCAAAAAGTTTTGAAAAGGGTTGCAGCAAGAGAAAACAAGTGGAGAACACTATCACGGACGCTCAATGGCTCGAGTATGCAAGGTTTCTCTATGAGCGACCGCATGAGAATAATGCCCCTCCCATTGTGAATACTTCTGAGGAACTCTTCATGGTGGAAGATATCAAGCTTGGAATAAAGAAATTGGCAAGTGGTAAAGCTAGCGATATTGATGGGCTGCAAGCTGAATTTTTAAAGTGGGGAGCAGAAATTCTTGCGCCTCACATACAGGGAATCTTCAACCATGTCATCTATGATGGTTTCCCAGCGGGTTGGGTAACAAGTGTGGTTATCCCCCTCTTTAAAAATGGTGACATCATTAATCCATCTAACTACCGCACTATTATGGTTAATCCCCTTTTTGACAAACTTTTTGGAAGCTTGATAGAACGCAGAATCAGCAGTTGGGCGGAAGGTGAGGGGAAAAGAGCAAGGGGGCAAGCGGGTTTCAAACCTAGGCATTCCACCATTGACCATTGTGTCACTCTTCGTCATCTAATAGAGAAAATATGGGATAATCAGGGGGAAGAAGCCTATTGCTGCTTTGTAGACTTTAAGAAGGCCTTTGATACTGTACCTAGGGACAAGCTTTGGAATAGAATGATAGAATTGGGTGTCCCTGATGAGTATAGAGCAGGAGTGCACATATTATATGAATAAGTTAGAGCCAAAATCAGAACTAATGAAGGCATGTCCAAATGTTTTGGTAGTGACATTGGCGTTAAACAGGGGTGCCCTTTATCCCCAACCTTGTTTGGGTTATACATTGATAAATTAGAAACTTGGTTAAACAAAACGGATGGGGAAGGCGTGCATTTAGCAGGGTACGTGGTGAAGCTTCTTCTGTACACGGATGATCATATCTTAATATCAAAAACAACTCAAGGTTTGAGAGATCATTTAAGGGCCTTAGAGAGCTTTTGCCAGGAGGTTGGGATGCAGGTGAACATTACTAAAACCAAAATCATGATTTTCTCTTTAAGGAGAAAAGAAAAGCCTACTACATTCATCTTTGAGGGCAGCCAACTTGAAATTGTGAAAGAGTACAAATATCTTGGGATTGATTTTCACTATAAGCTCAGCTGGGAGACATGTAGAGAGAAAAGGTTACAGGGGGGCTGGAAAGCCTTGTATTTACTCCAGAATAAATGCAGAACGATTGAGCTCTGGGACTGGAAGACCAGGAAGACTCTTTTCGGTTTGCTGGACACGCCAGCGGTTCTGTATGGCTGCAAGGTTTGGGGTGGCAGCCTGTCAAACAGCGGATGGAGGCAGCTAGAGAGAATTCAAAAGCACCTAATCACAAGCAATCTCAAAGTTAAGACCTCTGTACCTTATGATATCCTTTTAGCGGAGGCCGGGGCTTTTCCGTTGGAAGCTTCAGTGATAACTCGGTTACTTAACTACTTAAAGAAGGTTGAAAATATGCAAGACCAATGGTGGCCGAAATTTGTGAAGGACGAAGATCTTAGCCGTAGAAAGAAAACTTGGATGAAGCTGTTAAATTTTGGATCAAAATATGTGACTTTTAATTTTTCTTATATAACCTCAATATATGTGATATATTTAATCACAAGATATATATATTATTACTGATATAATAATAGATGTATATAAATATGTTAATATTGATTAACTGCAGATTGAATAAATAAGACTCGCATTGTTTGTTGTATATGCTTGTCTTTGTTTGATCTACAAATGAGCATAT
>MU228479.1:1843946-1889608 GCA_018584345.1 Thuja plicata
ATATATAAGGGAGACAAGTTAGTATAGAGACATGTCTCCGTGAGGAGACATGTCCCTATATTAACGTGCCTCCTCATAACAAAATATCGCAGGTTTAATGTGACCGATCACAATACTAATTGATTGGTATATGTTAACCGATGCAATGTCAAACACTACAAGTGTTAACCGATATAAATGAATCGGTATAAAACATAACCAATATCGTATCAGTATAGTTAACAAATCCATAACCGATAGCATATCGGTATAGATAATTATTTCCATAACCGATGTTAATCGGTCTTTGTATCCGTCGATTGATAATATATTTGTTTATATGATTGTTAATTCGATCCATAATATTATTATTTTATCAAATATAATATACATTGTATATGTATATTAATATATATAATAATATCATTATTATTATATATATTAATATGCATATATATAATGTAGAATAATATAACAATATTATCAATTCAGATATTTATATAATGAATAATATGATGTCATTCGATCAAATCCATTTCCATAGTTAATTATATTAATAATATGATAATAGATTAATTTTCTCAATTATGATTGTATGTAAATACATTAATATATATAATAATAATATCTATTATTATTATCATATATATTATATGCATAAGTTAATCTATTCTCATAATATTAATATCTCATTTATTTTATCTGATTGAAGCTACAATCATCAATAGAAGCAAAATAATAAGTGGTTGGATAAATGGAATATTAAGCTGCATGAATGTCCCAATACAAATGGGGACATAAAAAAGTTTGTCATACAAAAGTTTCAAAGCGTCATGTGGACTAATAACATTGGTCGAAAAAAGGCTTACTACATGCAAATGTTCAACTCAATAGGAGAACATGGGGAGAAAGCTTACTTAGGGGCTGCTATTAAATGGAAAGCAAGGCTGTTAATGACACAATTGATGATGGGATCACACCATCTCAGGTGCGAGACATGTAGATGGAAGAGGCCAAAAGAGGTTTGGGAGGAGAGAACTTGCACATTTTGTAGGACGGGCGCAATTGAGACCGAATGACACTTTCTCATGGAATACACTGCATATGAAGATATTCGTAGTAATTATGAAGCCATCCAAAAAGTGGACAACCAAACCACGGGTTTGTTGGTCAAGCTTCATAAAAGAAGATCGGAGTTGGAAAGGATTATGGAAATTGTTTAGGGGTGTGAGTTCCTTGGGTCCCATAGGCTGCTTGGCCTCGTGGACGTCATTAAAATCATTCATTCTTTCATTTTATTTTTCCAAAGATGAATGTCAGCAATGTTTTTTCCCATGTACATAAGTATGAAACACTGATCTGGAGCATAGAAAGTTGAAACTATCATTCTATGTGGATATTGTACCTTCCAATCTACAACCACTTGATATCCTCATGTACAATATTGAGTGTGTCCTCCCATTAATGCTTGTACATGTGTTTTGTGTAGTGTGTTGCTTTAAGTTCTACTAGATTTATGAATCTATGTAATGGCAGTCAATCCAAAAAGCAATATGGTGCTCTACTTGGTGCTCCATAAATATATGATATTGCACAACCCCCTGTGTGAAATAACCCCACACAACTTTTTTTTATTTTTGTGTGGGATTATTTTTGGCTGGTGTGTGAAATATTCCATTGTCATGCACTTTTTGATCACCAAGTTCCTAGAGTGGGCAAGGTGAAAGCATATGGTGTTTGGACAATAGACTCTGTTGAGATGAATGCATTGCTGAAATGTATAGATGAGAAGATGACAAAAGTATGAAGGCAACATAGTCCACCTCTTTGGTGGACAAACATTCATAGAGAATGCAAAGCTACTGGAAAAAAGAGGAAAGGAAAGGTCCTTTTATAGTCCACAATACCAGCCATACGTTTTTGGGTCTACATATGGTGAACAATATGGGACTACCCCGGGAAGATTACAACAAAATACGATCAAACCAAAATGACTAATTACATGTGGATTTGATCAATGGCAAACTGGGTTTGGAATGCAAAGGGGTCTAGTAGTGAACTGATCAAGACCTAAGTTGTCGATTTGAGTTCGGGGACAAATTTGGGTTCATGAATCCGGTTTGTGGATTCGTGATTTTTTTCCCATTAGGATTCGTATGGGTTCTTGTGTGTGTGTGTGTGCATTATATATACAAAAAATAAGAGAAATATATATAATTCAAAAACTAAATCATTTCATAGTATGAATCTATGATGCTTAATCATTGATCAATGCCATATCTCAAAGATAAACATTAAAAATTTAAGTAGTATACTTGATCATTGATCCATGTTCACGATTCTAAAGAAAATCAGCACATTGAATTACTGAATTACAAAATAAAAATTCAAAATATATTTCATTAATGTTTGAAACATGATTCAATGTTCATCAATCATGAAAGTGTTCATCAATCATCAAATGGATTATCAAAAAAATCCGGATCAATGGGGTCTCCAACAGCTGCAAGTGGCTGATCAATATCATCATTGGAATAAAAAATGGTTCCACTAGCACTAGAGGGTATTGTGACTATCTCATCATCATCATCATCCACATTAGCCAAAGTGGATCTAGCAAGATCCCGAATGGTCATATCCAAGTCAGCAGTCTCGGGTGCTACATCCCAAAGCTTCTCTGGCCCCTTCTTATATTTTGGATCCTTCCGTGCCAGGGGGTGAGAGTTGTTGTGAATATACACCAAGTCCTTTTTTTTCTGTAGCCAACCGGTTACGCTTGATTGAGTGGATAAAGGAGCAAGTACACCAATTCCACTCAGCGATAGAAGAGCTCGCAACCTAGAGAGAAAACCAACAAAATTAAAAAAATACAAGATAAATTCAAGAGTGTTAAGTGTTAAATTCTACAATGCAAGTGGCCAAAAAAAGGAAAAAAAAAAAACTTAAAAACTTACTTGTGATAGAATCTTTATTGCAAGAGGTTGGAGGTACATATAATCTTGCCCATGAAGGTACCACCATTTAATAACATCCATTTTGCTTTGGTCATTGGCAACAATAGAGTCCATATCCTTTCCGGAGATAAACGATCCAAATTCATTCCTAACAATTACCCCAACTTCTGTGGATCGCGAAAGATTTGATTGAGTGCCCTCCTAGACCCCTTTGCAACCTCAGAATCTCTAAATGGGGGCACTCTACCTGTAAGGCGAAGTATGGATGAACTATAGTACTTGGGGGATAAAGAATATGCTAGGAGGTGCAAAGGTGTGGTCATCTTGTTCCAATGACGATAAACAATTGCTTCCACCTTTTTGTAAAAGGTGTCCTCAGGATCATTCTCTCTCCTTTGTATGACTTGGGATATCAAATGATGTTCATGTAAGTTACCATTATGAAAATTTAGAATCTAGATATCTCTCAATAAACAAAGATAGAGGAATGTATTATAACTTACAATTTTTATCTCCTCCAACATAGTGTCCATGGAATCACAGACATCCCTGAGACATGGCTCATCAGTATTAGCAAACTGAAGCATTGACATGATTGGCTCGGTGAATTCCAAAACATACTCCACACGAACCCACCAATCATCATCCAGTATCATGGCCTTCACCTTTTGAGCCCTTGTTGTATTGGATTGCTTCCAAATGCCCAATTGGTTGCTAATGACTATCTGTGACAATTCCTCCTTTACCTTCACAAGTCGTCTCAAGACGATAGTGTGAGAGGCAAAACGAGTTTCAGCCACCTAAGAACATGTTAATAGTAAGTAACACATTTAAAATATGTAAAAAAACGCGATGACTTCTCTTGCTACTGCCTCTCGCTTGGTGGGTTTAAATTCCGCTGTTTCCCGCCAGGCGGTTCTGCCATTGTCTGGGCATGGGGCGACCGCTTCTGTGCTGAATGGTGGGGGATCAGTGCGTACGAGGGTGCTGTCGGTGTCCTCTGTTGCGCAAGGGATAATGGGGTATGCTGAATCTGTTTGTTATGCAGATGTTGTTGCATTTGAAGCAAATATTAATGATGCTTTGTCCTCAGTTCCGGGGAGTGGGAGCCTCCATTTCCATTCTCCTTCTGTAAATCCTGTCTCCGTAAGTGCTCCTCTTGTGCTAAAACTGGATTCTGATACAGTGGATGAGATCTTTAAAAATTTTGAAGATTTTTCATCTAATGCTGCTATCTTTAGATTTAGGGGTTTTGGCCCTCTCTTTCGAACATGCATGCTTGGATTTCTAAACATTGGGAACCCATTTTATTGGATACTATTCAAATATACCTTGTGGTAAAGGGTTTTTTTTATTGTAAAGTTTGAAAATGCTAAAGATAGGAAAACTATTTTGTGTGATAGTTGCTTCACTTCGGAGGAGCGTTTTCCCTTGATGGCCAAACCTTGACATCATGATTTTGATCCTCTTATTGAGACCTTTAATAAAATACCCTTATGGGTGAGGCTTCCGAATCTTCCCCTTCATTTGTGGCTGGATTATGTTCTGGAAGAGGTAGGGGAGGCTATTGGGGATTTCCAGATGGTTGACGTGGTAACCTCTGATGTTTTTCATCCGACCTATGCTCATATTCTAGTGGAGGTTGATATCTCTAAGGGTCTCCCTGAGATGATTAATCTGGTTTCCCCTTTGGGCTCTTGGATTCAGAAGCTAGATTATGAGGGAATCCCGTTCGGATGCAGGAAATGCCACATGACTGGTCATCTTGCTGCTCAGTGTTTATCCGATAAGGTTAAATCGAAGAAAATGCCTTCTTGGTGGTTGGGGGCTTCTGACCACCATTACACGATTCGTAAATTTATGGATGGGGGTTTGGCTGCTTGCTCCTCTTAGGATGATCAGGCTAAGGATGATGCTTCTGATGCTATTTTGGAGGTTCATACTGGTGGTACTGTCCTCTCGAGTGTTGATGTTGTTCTTGATCAGATTGTTGATGTTGTCTCTGGTTCCGCTAGTTTGCCTGTTGGTGCTATGGTTTCTACTATCCCTATTTCTCCAGCGGGGGATTTGGGGACTGGTGGTGTTGCTGTCCCTGTCCCATAAGTGGTTGCTAGTATGGCTAGCCCTGTTTCTTAGATGTTTATTGGTGATTCTTTGGTTGGGCAGAATGATGCTCTGAAGGTGGAGGATGGATGAACAACAGTTAAAGGAAAGAAAGTTAAGTCCTCCATGCCTTCTTTTGATATGAACTTACGATCTCAAAAGGGTGGGTTAAAATGTAAATCTTGATAGCCCTTTGTTGGTTTGCTAGTCTGGTCTCTGTTCTACTTTGTGGGGAATTTATGTTAGTTCCCTTTGTCTTGTCTGGTGGTGCTCCACAGTTTTTTTTTATCCCTTCAATGCTCTATCTTTCATTGTCTTTATTTGTAAAAGGTTTCGGGTCCTTTCAAAACCTGTTTTTACTTAATCAGAACACCTTTAAAATATGTAAACAACACAAAATATTTTATTCAATTATGCAAAACTAAATAAATTAAATATTTACCTTCAATAATTCCAATCTAGAATAAGTTCTAAAAATTGCTTGTGACATATGGTGATTTGTCACAAACATTTGAATCTCCTCACCCTCCTCATATATCTGTTTCACCCATTCTATTTGGGTGCCAATTGCTTTCATCACTAAATTGAGAGAATGGACGGTGCATAGTGTCCAAAAGATGTGATCATATCTAGCCTCTAGCAAAGCACCTGTAGCCCTACAAAATTTTGCATTGTCCGTAATAACTTGGACAACATTGTCATGGCCCATGAACTCTATGGAATCAATGAGAATCTTGGATATGAACTCTGCATCTTTTACTTCCCCTTCACAGTCAACCGCCCTAAAAAACATTGACCCCTTGGGGCTTATAACAATTACATTGATTAATGGATGGTTTTTGCAATCTTTCCATCCACCTGAAACAATAGACACACCCGATTGAATCCAAGAATCTCTTATTGGCTTTAGTTGGGCCTCTACATTTTTTCTCTCATTATGTAATAAGGTGGTGCACACCTTTTCATATCCAGGGCCTTGGTAACCAGAAGGTGCATTATTTATTGCTTGCACCATCTCCCTCCAATAAGGTGATCTCACTAAGTTGAATGTAACACCATTTGCAAAGAGGCAACGTCCAATTTTTTGATAAGCAACATCTCTTAACTCATTTTGAAATGCCCTATCTAATGGGCCTCTCTTGTGGGTGATGATTTGTGGTTGGTCTACATCTTCATCATCCCTAAGAGGCATATGCAAGAAGGGATGTGATCTAGTGGATGGTTGAGTGGATGGGAGTGCTGTTTTTTGTTTCCTGGTATAAACACCCTGTTTCCCTTTTGAAACTAATCTGTCAGTATCTTCTTGTTCCTTTACAAAAGCTACTATTTGTATAGCTAACATCCCCTTCTTATCTGGTCTTGGGCCCTCACACATGTTAATCCCTTGACCCCCAAGACCAAAAAAATGTAATTTTACTCGAGAGTAAGAGCTTCTATATTGTGACTTACAATAATTATATTTCCATATATAACCCCCACCTCCAGGACATTGAGAAATTCTTGTAGCGTGTCTCCATAAAGGAGACCCTTTATCAATTCTAAAATTTAGAGACCTATCCCCACCCACTGAGCCTTGACTACTCATTGTATGATTGTTGCAATCTATAACAAAAAAAAATAAAAAATCTTCAAAACTTATATAAAAACTTGAAATTTTTTTAGAACTTTCCAAAACTTGAAATAATCTATCAAAGATTCAAAAAACTAAAGAATATGGTTGAAATGTATACCTTAATCACTCAAATATGCTTTTTGGAAGGTATTTGTCACTCCATAATCGATCTCCTTTGAATACAATCACCTCACCAAGAATGAGAGAGCAAAATACAGAGCAAATATGAAATGAAATGTATTTGGAAGCTCCATAACAAGGGTCGTTTTAGGGTGAGGTGAAAAAATATTAATATAAAAATAATTTTCAAGTGTTTTGGACCCACTTTTCTACTTAGCTGGTCGCGGGTCCTTGTGGATTCGCGCGCATCCGCGCGGGATCCTCGAGGATCCTCGCTTGATCCAACCCGGTTTGTGCTGGATCTGGGCAGGGTCCGATTTGGACCTGCGGGTCCGTGGGGATCCATGGATCGCGGATCCAGACGGACCCACAAGTCCAAATCTGTACCCTGCTCGGATCCAGTAGGGACCAAGTGGTGAATCCGGACTCGGAGTCGGAGCCGAGGCCTAGGGTTCAAATTCGACTACTCAGATCGAGAACTTCAATGATAAATGCATTAAATGGAAAAATATCTTTTTCGTTTTACAATATCTTGAATATGAATTGCACAACTCTCTAGCGGTACTACCATCTAAAGTGACAATAATATGAGAATAGAATGCATTGAGTAATGATATTGATAAGAGAAATTAACCGCACACGTAAATAATGTTATTCAAAACAAGAGACACATTGTGTCAAGTTCCTACCTATAAGTGTTAGGTATAGTAGTTATTGTTGGGTAGTGTAGTTGATGAGTATAGTTAGATTAGTTGAAACATAGAGCATTCATGTACATCATTAGTCATATAGTTGATTGCCCTTTGTGATGCTCTATATTAGTAACATGGCTTATTGATAGCTATTGTTAATGATATAACAAATGACTTTCTCTACACATTTTAGCTCCCTATTTTAGTAATGTGTTGGAAGACAAATGTTTGTAGGAATAATGAAATCAAGCTTAGAATTTTTTATCGATTTGGTCTACTTGAATACTTTTTTTATGCAAGAGTACAATTAGATAGGTTTCAAACTGTATTCAAGCAATCATGTCAGAATAGAAAGATACGTGCAATCAAGATTATTTGTATCATCTTGTACCTTTTTTAACAATTCAAAACCATGAACATCAAAAAATAACTAATTCATTTCGTATATGAAACTTTTTTGAGGTGAAAATGATTTATTTATTTATTCTAAATAAGCGCCTAGTAAAATTTTTAACATGATCGGTGACGTTGGCATGACATGTCCTTTGGGTCTATGTAAAATGCTTTTGACCTCGAGCTATGAACCGGTGAGGCCACAAATGGGGGACTTCGTCCCCTTATTACAAAGTTGAGGCCCAAACCCATGAGCACATTGGATCAGTGAAGGTTAAGTGCTAGTGTTGTTGTTGTCCCCACCCAAGTTCAAACCCCCGCTGGGCCATTGTGATCAAAGGCTTATACTTGGCATGACATGCCCTTTGGGTCTACGTAAAATGCTTTTGACCTTGAGCTATGAACCGGTGAGGCCACAAATGGGGGACCTTGTCCCCTTATTACAAAGTTGAGGCCCAAACCCATGAGCACATTGGATCAATGAAGGTATAAGTATTTGATCGCAATGGCCCAGAGGGGGTTTGAACTTGGGCGGGGACAAAAACAATACTCACACTTAACCAACACACTAAGTGGTAAACCCCTTGACATAAACATAATTATTAAAGTAACTTAATTATAATTAGTAAAAAGTTGTTATTATTTAGAGTTGTTATAAATCTACACCAATGTTAACAACTGGTGAAGTTCAATGGTTCTCATTGAGCCCACCAGGGTTCAAATCTCATAAAGACATCTGATAAGGGATGAGGCCGGGATCGTGCCCTAGGCGAATTTGGCGAAATGGATACCCCTCAGTCCTTGGCTCTCAGCCAAAGAGAACGAACTATTCTAAAAAAAAAAAAAAAATACAAGTTTGCACACTTTTTGATCTCCAAGTTCCCAATATGGATACAATGAGAGCACACAATGTTCAAACAACACATACTCTATATAGATGAATGCACTACTAAAATGTAAAGATGAAAAGATGACCAAATCATGCAAATGACAAAGATGACATGAATCAAACACCTCTTCGATGGACAAACATGTATAGAGAATGCAATATCATTGAAAAATTACAATGGACTTTGATAGAGTCAAAATGGCCAATTGCATGTAGATCCGATCAATGTCAAAAGGTAAGGGCTTCAATATTTTTAAATTAACATAATTTACAAAATATACATAATCAATCATAAATTATTGCCACATGTACAAATATACAAGATTAGAGACATGAAATTACATTTCGACATAAGCCTGAGAACATAAGCCAATAACAAGGTAGAACATAAGGAATCATATTACTTTACAGTGGACCACAAGGTCAGATACAACATGATACATAACGTACATTATAGATGAAAATCTTGATAGGAATTCCTGACATCTATTTCCCATGAGCACAACATGGTCGAGAACATTGTCAGAGCCAACCCAACCATGGAGTATTAACACTCCCCCACAATTTTCATGACATGAAGAATACCAAATACCACACAAGGGAGCCTAGAAATTGAAAAGATGCGGGATTAATAGAATTTGTGCATCATGATATATCTACATTTGAATGATAATGTACTAATATCATGATATGATAGAGAGTAATGAGACAACAATCAACATTAGCAACATCAACAGATATTATAATAAATCATACAAAGCTTTGGCCAAAACATCTTTTAAGTTGTTTTCCGACATATAGATATAGTGTGATAATCTATCCTTCTATGTTCTTCCATGTTCAAATCTCTCCAAAAACATATAAAACAGTCATTGAAGTCACATGAATGCATCTATTCATACATAAACAAACATAAACAATAATATTTACTTGTCTATCTCAAATCTTTTCATATATTTTGCACCCCATCTCAATCACAAATATTGCATAACACAAATTTATCTCAAGCATAGAGAAAACTTATTGACTTCATCACGCTTCTTTAAGGATCATCATATTAAGTGAATAATTATGCACATCATGAAAAACATTTCAAGCACATTAAAGTACATGAAATCTTATATCATAGCCACCATTAAGATCTAAGCTCTTTTTCAGTCACAATAAATAAAGATGTGCAACACTACAAGCATGAGCCTAAAATAAAAGTCATAAAAAGATTTATCACATTGATCATCTTTATGTTATAAATTGGTTTGATTTAGTCAGAAAAGTGCACGAACTAACCTATATAAGTTGATAGTAACAAATACCTTGATCATTAATATAAAGGGTCTTAACCCCTCAATACTCTAAACTGAATCCTAGTCAAGATCAAACCAAGGACATTTCCCATGTTTATCCATAATCTTATAATACACTTACTTTAAGAGGTTAAGGAATAAAAGTTAAAATTAATTCTAAAACATATCTCACTTAACTTTATATCCTATATATCTTTCAATGAGCAATCAAAATATATTAACAAGGTATTTTTCTACAGTATTCTACTAAACTTTGTCCATGTCTCTTAGGAACATATAATAGAACCAACATAAAACTTTTAAAGAAATTATTGAATCTCTAAGTCAATTATTAACACCCTACTAACTTTTTAGGTTTTCCTTGAAGTCTCTCCAAAGAAACTAAATAAATATAATCTAAATTTCAATATAAATGGGAGAATAAAACTTCTTGTAACTAAAAGAGTACAACAATCTTTGACACATTACAATCCTATGTTCTAAATCAAAGAAACATTCCAATTACTATCATTTTCTATCTTAATATTAAAGATATCCAAGGTCAAACAATACTAAATAAATAGGATGTTTATTTCAAATTGATCAAACAATGTCAAACTTTACTATAAACAATGAAAGAGTCTTCTTTCAAGATTCAACTTATAAGCTTAAAACATATAATTAGTCTCTATAGATAATTATTTATTTTATAATGAATTTTTTATAATCATTAACTTCATAATAATAAAAATATCATAAACAATTAATATGTAAGTTTATTAATAACATATAAACCATAAAACTAATGAACTAATTTAATATTATAGATTTCAAGTCTCTTTATCCATACAAATCTCTGTAGCCTAATATGTGTATATCTTAGAATCTATCCTATATTCCTATATATCTAAAAAAAGGCCATTCTAATCGTAGTTCTACTCATGAAAATAATAGGTACTTTCGAAAAAGATCATAAATATAAAATGAAGCAAGAATAATAAAATAATGAAAATGCTTAATATAATAAAATGTTTAATTATATTTAAACCTTATCAGGGAAAACCTTATCAGGTTCCTCAAGATGGGGCACTCTACCATGTTCGTTTTTGAAATGAAGGATGGTTATGACTATCGTACACATATGAACAATATGGCTCTTTTCAACAAAACGGTGAAAAAACTCCACAAGGAAATCAGCAAGAACAAGAACGCGACTGACGATCAGATTTCTATGATTGCTCAAATCCAGGCAAACAAAGGAATTGCTTGGATGGAAGGGCCCCTTGGATTGACCGCCTGGGTTGACCAGTTTGAAGATCTTCTGCACTAGGCTCTTTGTTGTTTATAATTTATATACTATAACTTTTTGATCATGTCATTTATCGTACTTTGACGATCTCCATGTGAGGCCTGCCTCTAGAGTTGAACTATTCGTTGATACTTGTTGTATTTTGTTTTGATTCCTCTATAATTAATATAAAAAAAACATAATAAAATGGGATCACTTGATACCAGGCCGATAAACATCTATGCATTTAAAGATTTAGCTAAGATAGACTTGTATGCTACTGTAGTTCTGCTTCCATTCTCAGATTTGCATAAAAAACCAAAGTTGCATAATGAGGTGAATTGGAGAATGGAAAAGGTCTCATCCATAAGTACTAAACTCTTGGACCATAGAAAGAATGAAATTGGATTCATCAATATCTAAGCAAAACACTTAAGCTGTCGATGGGACATGTATTAACACAAAATTTGGCTGTAAAGTCAAGCACAAGAATAGTCTTACTATTGTAGTTATTAAAAGCTATAAGCGTTGGATAGGATCATTGAGTGGTCTTTATGCATGATAGATAGCCCACAAAAAAAATGTCTCAAAGTCTCATTTCTATTTAAATATCCTAATGACTCTTCATTACTAAAATTATTTCCTACTATCTTTGACGTTACATATGCATGTAAAAATCCTTTATCATAAAGATTTTTTTTCACGTGGAATATAGCAACTTTCAAAATCATGATTGAATTAATAAAAAAATATTACTTTTGAATTCAAATTAAAATAAAACCATATTTAATACTGTATTAAAAGTACATTTGATGGCAGACAATCTAGTTTACAATATATTAAACATGAAATGTGCACCTCTTTGAATTACAATATTATGGACATGGAATTCATTCAGTACAATTAAGAATGATATTGATAAGAGAATTAGCTGCACACACTAATAATGTTATTCAAAATAATGAACACACTATTGCATACATAAGTTGGTCTATAAAAATATAGATCGAAGAGTTGAAAGATGAAGTAGAATGTTGATTGTTGTAGACCTCCAAACTCATTGGACATTATTTAGAGCTATCATATCAGACTATTTGGATCTGAAAATGCTTTCAATCCAAGACATTTAATATCTCAAATTATCGTAAAACTATAAAATAACACTATTGTTATATAATTCAAAAGGCAAAGAAAAATCTCTACAAAATGCCTCTGATTATTTTTGTAGAAAATAGTATAGAGTGAAATGAGAAAGTACAACACTTTCCAAAAATTACTCTTAAATTTAAGCTAAAATTAAAATAGTAAACATCAATAAACTTGCATACCAAGATCTCTCAAAACACATCAATAATCTTCATTATCAGTAATGAATTGGAAATGACTTAGCATTCATCACAATGATGATTTTTGGAGTAAATTACTCAACTAAGAGATTTTTTTGTTTTTGAAACTAGATCCACCACAAAGTTTTTCATCTTTTCAAAAATAGGGAGAACTCAAGTTCTTTCACAAAAGCAAACCAAATGAATAACTAATCATTCTTCTTCTTAAGAGCCCACCCCCTTTAATAACCTTTTTAGAGTTATTTTAAGAAAATATTCTTTTATTATTTTTTCAAAAGAAAAGCCTTCTTTTTTCTTTGTCAAAAAAATATGTTTTAAAACTTTTCAAAATGTTTTCCTTTTTTATTTTTTAAGCAAATTTTTAACTAAAATAATTTAAGTTATTTTTCTGATCATTTGCAACATCTTCAATCAAGGGTCACTTTATCTATACATTTAAAACACTTTAAAAAAATTAAATATAAGTTTATTTAGTATTAGGTTTTCAACAACATTAACATTTTACCATGTAATTGTTTAATTATTTTTTGTACAACCATCCAAGCTATAAAAAATAATAAAATATCCTAAAGTATACATTTTAACCATACCAAGAATGCTTTAAATGCATATGATATCAATCTTTATGAAAGTTGATGCTTTCTCAAGATGAAAAATTTCTTCAAGAAGTATGGAATGCTCCCAAAGTGTTAGTCACACACAAAAGTATTATTGTGCATGTTTTGTCCCTAAGAACTTGTGTGTGTGTGCGCGCACCCACACACACACACACATATTTTGAGTGATCTTTGATAAGGGTGGCCTAATTGTATTAATTAACTTAGAAGTGCAATATTTTTGTGTTAAATTGATGCAGATCACGGTCTATGTCATTATTGATCCCTTTCTCGTTCCGATCTCCAAATTTTCTATTCCTCACCTTGGATCATATTTTTAGGTGCTAACTTGATCCATCAATATCGCAGTTACAAATTTAATCCTTCAGTTTAATCTTGACTGTTTTCTCAAAGCTCTTAACTTAGTTTGCTAGGAGTTTGACCAAGAATAATTTTGTGCTTGTGATTCCATACACTCTTAAAGGTGTTATAAACATTATCAATCCTATAACATTTACATATATGAAAAGAAAGGTGAATAGTTTACATATTATAGGAAATAAATAGATCAAGTCTATGGGTAATAAAATTATTTTCATGCAAAAGTTCATTTCCATGTTGATATAGATCAACTCTATATGAATACATTTGATCCAAGGTGATAGATGGTGGTTTTTTCCAATCTAAAACATTTTTTTTAAATGTGTCAAAAACATGTACATGAGTATTGGAAAATCACTTTCTAACTTTTGTTTCAACACTTATTTATCATTGGAACTAGCTAAGTATTGTTTGCAATTTAATTTTATTCCTCCATTCATTTACATTTGTGGCAACAATAAATCCCAATTCTAGTTAATCTAGGTAAATGGTGTGCTTGTTCATTATATTTGTTTAGTTAGCCTAGACTTATGCATAAGGAATTTTAATCCACCATATTTTTTTATTATTGTAATGAAAATAAAGGCTTTTCACTACAATTTCTAAATCATGAGGTTTTATGAGATAAGGTTGATAAGAAAAATGAATACTAGAGAAACCAATTAAAGGGATCATAATCATATTTCCATTTTTCTCATATGTATGTTTAGTCCATGTCAATATTTCCTGCTACTATAGTTTCTATATCTAGAAAGTGTGGCATGGAAGCCCCTGCTTCCTCCTCCAAGATAGGGCCTTTCATTACAAACTATACCATTGGGTGTCCTCTATAGTTTCTTAAACAAAAAACAACTCAAACATTGTATTATATATTCCCATAATCAATGCTCACGACTATACAAATTAACTGAACAAAACACATGGATACTTAGATTTTATTTCAATTTATAGACCTTGTATCTCGATGTCAAAATAATATTTATTAGGATTTTTTAAATTTTGCATTGTCACTGATATGTGAATATAAATGTGCATTATTTGAGGTCACTTCCATGTCAATATCTCATGTTGTTGTAGCTGTCATATTTGAAGTATGGTATGTAAGTTCCTTCCTCCCTCTTCCAAGCCAATGTTTTCATTATATCCTCTACAATCACTTAAACTACAAAAACAACTTGAGCATTTTATTTGTTATTCATCCCAATCAATGCCCACACGAATATACAAATTAAATTAATAAAATGCATGGACAATCATTTTATTTCAATCCATAGATCCTCCATCTAAATGTCAAATAAATATTCACTAGAATTTTAGTATTTTGCATTGTCATTGATAAATTAATCTAATTGTTCATTATTTGGGATCGCTTCCATGAGTGCAAAAGTAATCTTCATGAGCATATAAGTGAACGTGTAACTCTCATACTTATCTGGATTTTTTGTAGAATAGAACATGTTTATCTTCATTCATAAAATCTAGATTTGCATAAGGATAGACAATATAATTTACAAACACCTTTAGGTAATCTATTAGATTGTAAGGTTCAAGTTTGCCTTAGTCAACATCTAGTGTACAAGCTTTACAAGTTCGAGTAAAGGGTTCAAATAAAAATACTACCAATAGACTTAAATGACATGTTTTGATAAAGAAAAATAAAAATTCCTCCATAATTCTCATGTAATTGTTTTACCAATACAACCCTAACATGCTCCTTGATAACTTCTAGATGATAGTACATGATGTTTGCAAATTATTAAACAAATATATTTAAATATAATCTGTAACCACCTGAATTTGGTCTATTCCAACTATGGACCCTATTTTCCCTAAGTGTGATCATACCCTCGATTATGTCCAAACGACCCTGTTACTGCTTGGTATAATTCTTCAAACCAATTTAATGTCCTAGGTGATTTTTATCACTAATTTATATTAACTATTATAGCCATACAATTTAAATCAATTCAAAACCAATTAAATCAAATCAAAATCAAACATGGCTATAATATTTAATTATAAAGGAACTAAATAAATCCCTAAATCAATTACCCACTTGAAAATAACCCCTTCTCCTAGCCTATTTAATTTAATTAAAATGGCTATAGTCCCCTTAATTATTAAAAAGAAATTTAATTTTTTAAATAATTAAATTCCTATTTTTGAATGAATTAAATAAGTTTAATTCATTTTATTAATATTCCCTTAAACCCCAACCTAACCTATCTCAACCACTTCTACCCTGGGTTCTAACCCATCTCAACCCATTCCACTCTTGCTAATCTAATCCTAATCCTAAATTCTACCCTAACGCACCTCCTAATGTTGTCACAGTCCATTAAGGAATGATTAACAACTCCACCCACTTGAGAAAGTCGAGGAATCTCAAGATTCCTTTCTCAAAGTCTACTTTCTCAAGCATGACTTTCCTAAGGGACCAACTTGCCAAGTTGAACCTTACACCCTTCCCATGCTTCTTTAAGGCTTTCATTAATGCCTCATTAATGAAGATACCTTAAGCCTATGTCTCCTCCATGCCTCATTAATGCTCAAGGCATTAATGACTCTTACACCACCATTAATGAGTCCCTCAACTCATTAATGAGCCTTCTCTCTCTCTCTCTCTCTCTCTCTCTCTCTCTCTTATTCTTCTATAAATAGAAGCCATTTTTGAGAGCAAATAAGCCTTCATCCCATATTGTAAATGCATTGTTATATCGTTGAAATAGATTTAGACTCATACTTCATTTCATAGTTCATGTTTATTGTATTGTTAGAATGTCCATTTTTAGATTAATATGCATTGTTCATTGAATATTAGCTTGTTTTAAACTAAATCTTTCATGCTAGGTTGTTTATGTCACTGGTATTTAGCATAAATCTGAGGGCTTTTATGTTACATGCTACACTCATCCTAGTTAGAAAGAAATAAGTCAATGTTATGGCTTATATGCTCTTTAACCCTTGTTTTTCACTAACAAAATGACTTATTGAAGTGTTGTGTTGCAGATAACAGGTGCACAAATATACACACATATTTCTGGCTCCCACCGTGGGGCTTGATTTCCAACTTGGCCTCATTTGCTAATACTTTTTCACTAATTTGCATGCCTAGAATTCTGTTACAGGCTCATTTTTTACCATTCAACATAGCATCCGGGATACGCCATCGCATCGCAGAAAATGAGGCTCGCATCTGGGATTTCCTGGATCATTTTTAGTTCAAGCTCGCATCTGGTAAGCATGGAATCACATCTGGTGAGGAAGCTCGCATATAGTATGCTGCATCACATTCAGTAAAATTTTAGGTTCGCATTTGGTTAGAAAGTTTGTGCATTTCGTTTGCCTAACTCTAACATTTTGACAAGTTGTGTTTTTGGTGTCTTGCAGCCTAACAAGTGTTTGCAGGTTGTTCTTGAAAGTTTTTGTGGGAGTTAACATAAACAGATACTAACTTGGTTTTTCAGGTTACCCAACCCCCCATCTTGACTTCTATTTACTTGCTTTCCAAATTAAGATACATAGTCCAATCTATCACTATATTTACTAGAGGATTATGCTCTTTTCCTTTTTAAGGAAAATCAGAAACTCATACATCAGTTTATGGATTGAACAGAATTTGGAGTTAAATGAACAAGAAAACACATTGTTTAAATTCTATTTGGAACAGTAAATGAACAACACAAGTCACTAAATATTGCGGTTCAATGAACAACTACATCGTATAATTTCTTTTTAGATTAATAAATTGGACAATCAAAGCACTAAATATGTGGGATCAAAGAACAAGTTCAATCATTTAATTTAATTTGGATCAGTAATTGGACAAGCAACTCACTAAAATTTTGTGGCTAATTGAACAAAGGCAACTTTCCTTTTCAAGCAAATCCTGTTTTTCTTAAATAGGAACAAACTAAATCGAGCTCAACATAGCTTGAAGGGATGAACTTTTCTTTACGTGTTTTGGGAGAAAATAGTTTAGATTAGGAGAGTATGCTCTTCTTCTTCAAAAAAATCATAAATCTAAACATCCAAAGCTCGCCAATCCTGGTTACATATACTTAAACAGTAGAGGGCCTGCTGGTTGAGGAAAAAATCTCCCAGGAACGACCCAAGTGAGGACAGGTTTTACGCCAACCCTTCCAACTCACTATAAATAGTTGCTTCCTCATAGGCTAAAGCCTCGAAAGATGGAACTGGTTTTGTTCTTGGAATTTTGACATCATTCCTTGAACATATCTGGGTATATGTAGAGTGGAGCCGCTTGAATCTTTCTTACAAGACTACATATATTCAGGTACTCATAGGGCTATACGCCTCAATTTTGCCTTGTGTAATTATATGGGGGACAGTTTCAAACAGATTGCCCAATAATCTACAACAACTTCAACTAAAAGAATTCTTGATTCATCCCCGAAAGGGTGATTTAATCTTTGTGCAAGGCAAAAAGTAATTGCCCCAAGACACTCGTCATATTGTGCCCTCACTTGTGTTTGGATTTGGCTAATACAACATCATGACTGGAGCCATTGCATGCTTGGTGATTGCTATATTCTAATTAGCATTTGAGTGTGTACTTGAGTCAATGAGCAAAGATTTTCATCCTTCAACTAGAGAATATGAAAAGATGAGTGTTTGTTTCACCCTCCTAACAATGCAAAACTGTTTGACGTGTTCAAAAGATCATTAAAAAGATAAACTCCTCAAAAAAATCAACAAATTTTAAACCCTAGAGTACAAGTATTTTTCACACCTTATGACACCTCTTAATGCAATTTGGAAACAAGCAACTTCACGCACTTCGAAAACAAACTTTTCAGAACTGACTAAAACTGACAAAGACATCATAAGATCGCATCCTGTATTTCCCAAGTTGCATGCAGTATTTAGGATCGCATTTAGTCAGCACATAGTCACATCCAGATTCTAGGATCGCATCTGGTACCATCAGAGGCTCGCATCTGGGAGCTCGCATTTAGGGCAGTGGGTACTTGTAGAATTTTTTCTTAGAAAGTCTTAGTTGATTAGGATACCCTTTTAGCTCTTTAGCTAGTTCCTATTGTCTCTTTTGGTCTCCCTATTGTAATTTCAAAACACTTTCGAAACGTCCACCTTGCATGCCTAGTCAGTCCTTCACGATCAGTTCAATACATGTGGTCTACCCACTTTCTACCAACAACTTGGTTCCCAGCTCACTATCAGGGCATTCTTACCCTCTGACACTGGAATCATTTACATCTACCAACAAACAGTTACTTTTACCTAGACACGCCCACTTGAACAATCTAAAACTCTCACTTGTACTATTGGGAAACGTTAACAAAGTTGAGAAACAACTTCATGGTTAACACGAGACGCGGAAAGTACACAACTAAAGGATCGAAAGTGCCTCCTAAGACACCACACTTTCAAGGAGAAGCTTCTCGTAGCTCCCTTCTCGATCTAGATTCCCCTCAAATGGATAGTGATACTCGCAGATGGAGTGAGGCCTTTGAAGATTATAACAATGGAAAACACCAAAAATTGGAAGATACTGATGAAGAAGAAGAACCCAAGTTTGAACGTCCTTTATTTGAATCCAGTAGTGAGGACGAAATCTCTAAAGAAGAATATGAAAAAATCAAACAAAGCAAGAGGTTTCACCAGATAATGGAAAGAATGATTGATGAAGATAAGGAAAAATACTTCCTCCATCTAGCGTCTACAGGTGTTAAATTACCCAAAGATTATGACGTGAAAAAGCTCAAAGAAAAGGAAGTACCAAATCCGATATCTATCTCACCAAAAAACTCAATTTGATGCAAATGGAGCTCACAAACCTCAAACAAGAGAAGGAGAAACCCAAAACACAATACTCTTTGGACGCCATTTGTCCATTCCCTTTTGACAAGAGTATCACTATGGTCCCGTTTCCCTCCAATGTGGCAAGGCCAAAGTATGACAAATACACGGGAGAAACTAATCCACATGACCATGTAAGGGAATTTTGTGCTCTAAGCATTGAGTACATGCATGAACCCACATATATCATGCGACTATTTCTAGGAATTATAGGAGGTAATGCCATGGAGTGGTTCTCAAAACTAAACCCCAAGGTCAAAACATTCGAGGAGTTGATCCAACGGTTCATTCAACATTACTCCTACAACATCCAACATGATGTAACTATGATGGACCTATGTAACACCAAACAGTGAATTGGAGAATCATTCACACACTTCCTACAAAGATGGAGGAAGATTTTTGCACGATATTCAAGGGCCATTCCTGAAACAGAGAAGATGGAGATCTTCGTTAATAATCTAGTGCCTGAATTGAACTATGCTCTACAAATGCAAGACTCTGCTAGTTTTGATAGGATGATTAAGAATGCCCTCTGTATTGAGGAAGTCATGGTCAAAAGGGGAGAGATCACCCTTCAAAACAAAAATAAAACCAATAACTCCAAATCCAAGCCTAAATGGTGGAAGCAAAAAAAGAATGTTGTTAATGACGGGGTGGTTGATGCCTCTAACATTAATCCTAAACCCGAGGTATTCAATCTAACTAATGGCATGCAAGAAAGCAAAGATGCTAAGGTAACACCTCTCGTACCCAAAGCAAACAATGATAATAACAAGGGTCAAACATGGACATCAAAACCCCAAAGAACATTCACTCCTTTGGGAGAGCCTCTTGAGACTGTTCTAAAAACACTGTTGGATAAAAAAGTTCTTACAATTCCTGATTCTAAACCATGGGAACCAATGGTCAAACCTAGGTGGTGGGATGATAATTCCTATTGTGTCTTCCACAAAAATGAGGGACACAAGACTAATAATTTTCTCAAGCTTAAGCATGTCATCCAAGACCTCATCAAAGGAGATAAGATCAAAGTAGACAGACATACTACCAATGAGGATCATATAGCATTCAACAAACCCTTTCCTAATTACAATCAAGGAGAGACATCTAAAGGGAAGAGTAATGAGGTAAACTACACCTATTCCAAAAATGACAATGTGATTAATATGCTTGACATCAAAACCGAATCCGTTAATGTGGTCACAATCAAAGGTGTCTCATTCCACTCAAATGCTGTAAAACGAAGCCAAGAACAAGTTACAATCAAAGGACCTCCAAAACTGACATCAACGTCAACATCCAAGATTCCTATTGTAACTATTCCTAAATCAGAAACAAAACACATGGTCACTATTCCTGGAGAAAAATATGACTTGGTAGACCAATTGCAATGAACCTCTGCCAAAATTTCCATTTTCGAGTTGCTCAAGATATCCACAGTACATAGGGAAATCCTAGAACAAGCTCTACACACTGCTAATGTTCCAAAAGATATTGATATAGATAAGTTCCAAGCAATGGTCAATCACATCTCAGTGCTACTACCTCTCCTTTTTTGAAGAGGATGACAAGTCATTGACGCATCCACACAATCAACCCTTCCATAATTAAGTCCTTATTCATAAATCCTGTGTTAGACGCGTGTTGATAGATGGAGGCGCAGGATTGAATATTTGTACACTGGATCTAATCAAGAGACTAGGTCTCTCAGAACAAATAATTGACTCTAGAAGCAAGATAACCATCAAAGCTTATGATGAGGAAGAAAGATCCTCCAGAGGCCTTATTGTTCTACCTATCAGAGTCAGACCGATTGAGAGGAATGTCATATGTCAAGTTCTGGATCTACCATTGGCCTAAAATATCCTACTAGAGAGACCATGGATTCATGAAATGCAAGCTGTACCATCCACTTACCACCAATGCATAAAATTCCCACATAACGGGGAGGAAGTGACGATTCCTGCAGATGCTAACTACACTTGCAACAATATCAAAGTAGGTAGCATGATCCCACACAGCGAGGAAGCTATGGATACAGTTTCTCCTAAAACTACTAAGGACATGGTTATGAAGAGTTTTAGCAAAACCTTGAAACTTGAAGAAACAGGTATGGGAGAGTACAAGCTGGACCTGACTCCTTCATTAACAGAACTTTCGATGTCACCACGATCCTATGGAAAACCTTCATCAACATTCACACCTATAGAATCCAAAGCACCAGAAGTACACAAAGCAACTGACATGATAAAGGCATCCACATCTTCTTCAGATAACACAGAAGAACAGACAGTCTTGGACTGGCTTAACAAGAGAGAACCGGTGGAATCTGAGGTCAAACATGTAAAGATATCCCCAGAATAGTATGGAAAGGGATATGATTTCCTCACACAAATGGGTTACAAAGGAAAGGGAAATCTAAATGAAATAGGATGAGGGCTTATTGAACCTATACTCATGGAGTTCCAGACTACCAGAGATAAAACATGACTGGGTTTCAATAGTAAAACTGATAAACCCCTCAGATAAAGGGAGTGATGAAATAGATGAACTAGAGCAGTGGTCCTATGAAGGATTGTTACATGTTGGTGCACATGACCCCAACTACCAAGGAGAATGCTACATACCCAGCTTTGAGGTACCACAAGATCTTCACACCCCTTTACTAGCACAACCTCCCATTCAAGAGGTAGGAGACACCATAGCAACAATTACTCAAGAGATACCCCGGCCACAAAATTTACATCCTAACTGGGGGAAATTGGTCACAATTTCACATGTCCTTGATCTACCCCACTTTGATCTACAAGCAGCTAACCGAGTACATCAAATAACCATTGCTAAATATTTAAACAGGTCTGATGATGATGTAACATAATCTCATGACTATGAATGGGGTTGGCTATCTATCACCTCTGAAGATATTGGAATAGATACAATTCACATGTTTGCAGCTCCCTCAGCTCCAAGTAAATGATCTGACACTCCTCTCAACGATATTGATCCTCCTGAAGCAGATGGAGAGTTCATTCCCCCGATCATTGATAGAGACACTGGTGAATACATAAGTCTGGAAGAATTTCATAGGCTACAAGCAAGAAGTCTCCTTTTACGGAGAGATGATGATGAGATTTCTACTGACGAGTTGCTAGAGTTTGGTGCGCATATGACTAACAACGACCCTTTTAACGATGATCTCACTCTTATTGATCTAAATATCAAAAAAATTAACTTAACAGATCGTGTCATGTCAGTTAATGGTCTTGATGCTAACATGATGCTGTCCTTCCCAGAATCTGATTCCCTAACATTGGTACTTTCAGACCTAATTGATTGGACTAAAATAAATCCTACTCCTATCCTCAACTTTCCCAATAATCACACCCTAGCTTGTTATCTCAATGCTTGTGAAATTTACCCTTCTTCCACCAATGCAAGGAGCGAGAACATGTCACAGGAGGATATCAGGTTTCTTAGTAAAAAACTAAAAAATAAAAAGAAAAAGTGGACTGATGGTTAAAACCACTCTATGACAGTATCAGATCTCAAAATAGTAAAGAAAAAAGACATATCCAATGGTGAAAACCTCTCCAAGGTGCCAAAGGATGAGACTCTTGATATCCTCCCCGAACATTTTTAGGAAAGATCCTCAGTGCTTATCAAACCAACACAGCTAGTAAATTTGGGCACGGTTGAAAATCCTCAAATAGTACACCTTGCACAATCCTTATCAGAAGAGGAGAAGACACAGTTCATAGAGTTCCAAAAGGAGAAGAAGATTAACTTTGCATGGTCTTATATAGATATGTCAGGGCTAGATCCTAATCTCATCATGCACCACTTATCTATAGCTCCCAGGATCAAGCCTGTGAAACAGAAAATTAGAAAAATGCATCCTCATGTTGCATTATTAGTAAAAGAAGAGCTAGAAAATTTGTTAAAATATGGATTTATATGGGTCATTGCCTATGCAGGGTGGATCTCCAATGTGGTCCCCGTATCTAAATCTGATAAATCTATTAGGATCTGCACAGACTTTAGAGACTTGAACAAGGCATGTCCGAAGGATGAATTCCCTCTACCAAACATTGACATGATCATAGACCTTACAGCTGGCTTTCAAATGTATTCATTAATGGATGGATTCTCGGGCTATAATCAAATCAAAATTGCCCCTGAGTATCAAGATAAAATTGCATTCACATGCGCATGGGGCACCTTTTGCTGGAATGTCATGCCTTTTGGGTTAAAGAATGTCGGTGCAACATATCAAAGAGCCATGACAACAATATTCCATGACATGATGCACAAGAACATGGAATACTATGTCGATGACACATTGGCTAAATCCAAAGAAAGAGGTACTCACATTGCTGACCTAAGAAAGATCTTGGATTGAATGGAACAGTTCTAACTCAGACTCAACCCCAAGAAATGTACCTTTGAGGTCCAATCAAGGAAACTCCTAGGATTCATAGTATCAACAAAGGGAATCGAGGTAGATCCTGCAAAGGTTAAGGATATTCTAGAGATGACTCCTCCATGAAACATCAGTCAAATGA
The DNA here is from genome assembly GCA_018584345.1 of Thuja plicata. NCBI lineage: Eukaryota > Viridiplantae > Streptophyta > Pinopsida > Cupressales > Cupressaceae > Thuja > Thuja plicata. Next base: position 1,867,989 of record MU228479.1, read on the forward strand.
GGACACTACAAGGGAGACTTCAGTCCATCAGAAGATTCATGTCCTAACTTGCATATAGGGCCCAACCCTTTACTAAGCTACTACATAAAGGGGTTACCTTCAAATGGGATGAACACTGTGAAGCAAACTTTAGAGAATTGAAAGGATACCTGGCTGCTCCACCTATTCTTATGGTGCCTATTCATGGAAAGCCCCTACTCCTATATATTTCAACTACAACTACATCCCTAGGAGTATTGCTGGCACAAGAAGATGAAACCAAGAAAGAAAGAGCTATCTACTACATTAGTAGAACATTGGTCACCTATGAGCTCAATTATAACATTATTGAAAAAGCATGCTTAGTAGTCATCTTCGTGTCACAGAAATTAAGGCACTACATGCTCTCTCATACATTGAAGCTCATTGCTAAGATTGATCCTCTAAAGTATCTTTTGAGTAGAACAACATTAACAGGACATTTGGCAAAATGGGTCCTGATTCTAAGTGAGTTCAACATTGAATATGTAGAATGGAGAGCTATCAAAGGATAGGTCCTTGCAGATCAATTGGCTGATTCACCACTCCAGGATGATAAACCTTTACTCATTGAATTCCCTAATTAAACAATCATGCATCTTACTGAATATCTATGGAAGATGTATTTTGACGGTTCATTCACTCAACAAGGATTTGGAGTAGGGGTCCTCTTCATAACTCCACAAGGATACAAGATTCCCAAATCTTACAAATTAATGTTTCCATGCACCAACAATATCTCAGAGTATGAAGTGTTGGTCAATGGCCTCAAACTAGCTATGGAATGGAAGATCATAGAGTTACATGTGTATGGTGACTCCCAACTAATCATCAATCAAGTCAATGGAGAGTATCAAACAAAAGATGAGAAATTGATGCCTTACAAGAAACTAGTTGATGACCTAAAAAAGTACTTTGTCTTCGTCAGCTTCCAGTAGATACCAAGATTAGAGAACAAAGATGCAGACATGATGGCTACCTTAGCATCCATGTTACAATTGGAGGAAAATCAATTCTACTATGACTTCTTGGTGGAAGAAATATCCTATCCTACCTTTGATGCTCCTGAATACCAGTTAATATGTACCTTGAATACCCCAGATCAATCTCGGTATGCCAGTATCATTGCTTACCTTTCTGACCAAACCATTCCTGCCAATCTATCCAGAAATGAGAAAAGATCCTTGATTAGGACAACATCGCGTTACGTCCTCATACCTAACAACCTATATCGACGCGGTCTCGACGGTACACTTCTTCAGTATTTAGAACTCAAAGAGTCTGATCTAGCATTAAAAGACGTCCATGAAGGTGTATGTGGATCACACTCGAATGACTTTTTATTAGCTAAGAAACTGCTCAGAGTAGGCTATTATTGGCCTACCATGGAGAGGGATGCTATTCAGTTTTCAAAGGCATGTCTTAAATGCCAAATACATGGAAATCTTATCCATGCTCCTGCCAGAGAACTTATACCTTTCATAACACATTGGCCATTTCAGCAATGGACCTTTGACTTGGTTGGATAGATATATCCCAACTCCTCAAATGGACACAAGTTTATCATTACGGCCGCTGAGTATTTCACGAAGTGGGTCGAAGTCGTGCCGCTAGTCAAAGCCACTAGCAAACAGGTGGCTATGTTCATTCTGAACTACATTATTTGTAGATACGGGATACCCTCCTCAATCGTAACAAACAATGGGGGTCAATTTAAAAATCAAGACATTGATAACCTTTGTGAATAGTTTTATATTACTCAACACTGCTCCTCAATCTATTATCCTCAAGGTAATGGACAGGCGGAGGCATCAAACAAGAATATTCTCAAAATCCTACATAGAACTATGAGTAAGTCTGGCAGAGACTGACGTCTACAACTTAATCTGGAACTATGGGCCTACATAAAAAGCATAAGAACACCAACTGGAGCCATGCCATTTGCTCTAGTCTATGGCGCTGGAGTAGTATTATCCATTGAGGTTGAAATCCCATCTTTGCAGATATCTTTACAAGGACTAGTTACTGATGAGCAGTACCACATAGATAGGGTAAATTCTCTGGACTTACTAGATAAGCGCATACAACAAGCGTTCGATCACCTCAATGTGTATCAAGCATGTATGTCCAAAGGTTACAATAAGAAGGTCAAACCATGCAAATTTGAAGTAGGAGATCTCGTCCTCAAGGAGAATCCTAAGAACCAGCCTAATAGGGAGCATAAAGGAAAAATTGAACCTAACTGGCTGGGCCCTTATATTATCACTGCTACTTTTGGGACTGGAGCTTATCAACTGGCTACACCTGAGGGAGACGTTCTTTCAGATCCTATCAATACTCTACATTTGAAGTGGTTCTACACTTGATGTTTAGCTAGTAGAGCCTGTACAACAAAAGGTTCTTGCAAAATACCAAAAACATTCAGAAAATTGATCCTAAAGAAATCCAAAAATAGTGATAAAGATCCTATAAAAAGGGTATCCTTGGTGAAAACCTGGTAAACAGGCACCTTGATACTACAAAAAAATTCAAAAAAGTAAAAATAGCAAAAAAATTGAAAAAGAGAAAAGTGCCTTGATAAGCACCTGGTAAACAGGCATCTTGGTAGCAAAAAGAAAGAAAAGATCTTGCCAAGTGGTGAAAACCTGGCAATCAGGCATCACTTGTGTTCTGCGCTCCATCTATCAAAGCACTACTAATACTAGGCCTTCATAATTTTTCCTGTGCTCATACGCTGACTTCATTTTTTCCTACATGACTATTTTATCCTCGCTTGGGATTTGTCTATCTTCACGTCTTAGGAATAAGTCATTCTACATTGGGGGCATCTTTGCTAGTATAGTAGGTTGTGGTTGCTAGGTTGCTCTAGGTTGGTTTGGCTCACAACACGATATTTCTTGATGCATGCAAGACCAATGTCACTTTTCAAAACAAGGGTGTCTTTTCAAAACATCACATATCCAGACGTGACATTTACATTAACAGAATTCCTACAAGACTATATTGGATCACAAACCTGAACGGATTATCCTATCGATGCACAAAAATGGAACACCATATTGCTTATATTCCAATTTTTTGATTGATGAATCTTTACTGTGTTTGACAGATGAATGAACAAATACTACTTAAACACACAGTGTGATATTGGTTTGATTATGATTTTTTCATGTCCTGATGATGTTTTCAACTAGGGGCATCTAAGTAATTGTAAATTTTATTTGATTGATTCACAATTGTTGATTTGTTATGTCTTCTTAGTTACTCAATGACGTCTGTGCAAAGACAAAGAGTCACAAGGATAGGGGGCATAATATTTACTTGGTTTTTTGTGTATGGTGATTGTTCCAAATGATCCTATAAATTTCACCTAACTTAGATGTTTATGGTAAGAGCTGCCACTATGGGTGGATAGCCACATATATCTCGATCTTCGTTATGTGTAAACTACGGTGAGGTTGAAACATTTTCCTTGTCTATTTTCTGATCCAGGTTCTCACTAAGGTATACGAATCATAATGTACCCAAAGATATGAATTTTCAAGGTCATTGCGGGTCTAATATATTGCCTTAATCAGAATCTGGTATATTAAAAGGAAGGTGACTATTTTGTTATCCTGGCTCCTATGCCTTGATGCCTAAGTCCATTTCCGACATTTCAATAAAACATAGTATTCATACTTTCATAATATTAGTGGGTATTAGTGATGGTTGTACTATCAAGTGGTATCCATTCTGAACAACACCCAATGATGATAAAAATGTTACAATATTTGCATACCAATGACAAAGTCCTAAGAGTCTACATATAACTGCATTTAGAGATTGCATGATACATTTATAAAGGCAGTAAATGCATAAAGACTTTTGTGCTAAAAAATGATTTCTATCTTCTTCTCAAAACCAAGTTAATAACCTCATCAATATTACTGATATCAAATATCGTTGCACATCCATAGCATACATTTTGCATTCATTGAGAAGAAGAAACAGGAAAATACAAAAATAAAGCATCCATGTATTGCATTTTACTTTTTCATCCTAAGTACATCCATACATCTATTTTGCATAAGGGAAAATAAAAAGAAACATACATTTGCATTTCCACATGAGTATCATTTAAAACATATTTATATCAGTAAATGACTCATCACATCCATTCATAAAATGATGTTATCATCTAAAAACTAACTCATCAAGAGACCAAGATATCACCACGTGTGCAAGATACATTTACCACATCTATGAAAGCAAAAAGAAATCATGAAACATGTTAGAATCAAGAAGCTGCATCAGATATATATCATCATAACATGGTATAGATCAAATATGGAACAGTATGCATAAAGAGTATCAAAGTATCAGTGAGCCAAAATGAATCAGATATACATGTATAAATGTCATCTACAAAAATGGGTCTCAGAAGGATCCAGATATACAAAAGAGGGGATCTCAGCAGGATCCAGATATACAAATATAATATCAAGATACACATGTCATAAAGATAGTACAAAATGTCAAATCTGTCCCGCCCCCTCTCCCTGATCAGGAGGAGGAGGAGGAGGTGGTACAAAAGGAGCTGCTAGAGGTGGCATGGCCACCTCTGGCTGCTGAGTCACTTGAGAAAAGGAAGGAGCTCTCTGGCCCTCTGGAACTGCTGCATGATACAGGGCATAATAGTATGTGGCCCTCTGTCCTTGATGGACCTCTGTCCGAGCATGTGCATCTCTCTTAGCTCTGAGCATCTCACCCTGTCTATCCCTCTCTGCTCTCATCCGCTCAAGTTGTATATCCTTGTCTACTAGTAGGGCATCGACAGTAGTAACTCGAGCCTCCAATGTTGTAATCCTCTCTCGAAGTTGCTCCCTCTCCTGCTCACACCTAGACAAAGGATCTCCGTCTCTACCTATATCCTGCTCCTGGGACTTGTCCTGTCCTCTATCCTGCGGTCTATCCTATGACCCCTGCTGTCTCTGTCACTGCTGGTCCCTAGTAAGGAGCGAACCGGGATCTCTCTAGGGAGCTACAAATATGAACCGGGTACGCCGACCCTCTCCACTACCACTGCCACTAGCTCCACCTATATCCACTGCCTCACCACCTCCACCCCTATCGTCTCCATCATGGCCATCATCAGGAGGAGGATGCCTAACATCTCTACCATCCCTACCACCATCACGCCCTCCATGCTTTCCAGGAGCCCTATCTCTCTGCGCACCGCCCCTACCCCTGGCTAGTCGATCATCACGATCATAGTCTAAGGGCTCCTCTATACGAGGAATGATCTCCTCAGGAACAGTGAACCGAGGGAAGGGGTACTGAGGCCTCTCAACATCATATCCATCTAACACACCTGCATAAACTACATCTGGACGAAGATCCCACTCTACTGCCACCATGTCACGGATCTCTTGATGAACCGTCTCATACGTCAACTGTGCACCCCATAATGGTGTCTCGTCTCTGGTCTGGGCATATACATTAATGTCCTCTGTCCTACCCTGTCGACGCCCATACTACCTCAGCACTCTGTTAATCACGAAACACTCTATGATATATCTAGTCCTGCCAATGAGATATCGGCTCTGACATAAGTAAGGTACCTGCCGGGCATCTGAGGTCCACACCTCGCAATCTAAATATGGCCGCCAAACGACCTTTGTCATATCATCGAACAAGCAGTGCCAGTACTCGATCTTGCCCAGATGGGGCTGCTGAAGAAAACCTGCATACATATACACATAAGGCTACTTTGGAGCCCTCTGTCTTTCTACAATTGGCCGTGTCATAGGGATGTGCTCCCAGGCCCAGATCTGGAGAATAAGAATACCTACCGTCATGCTCCGAGTATAGTGGTATACTATCTCATGCAACTTTGTATACATATGGGCTAGGATACATCCACCCCATGCAAATCTCTGTCGGCGGGTCACCATCTGCTCTATCATATCTACCCAACCAACCATGAATCCGTGCTGCCCCCTGTCAGGCATCAGGATGCCACCTACTAAACCTGCTAAATAAATAGATAAATGATCATAATGATCGACCATGTAATCCCAAGACAAATATCTTTGATCTATGGTGTCATCCTAGAAATATCTCCGCGCAGCACCAATCGCCACAACCGTCATCGACTCAAATCGTACCTCATGCCCAATCATCAGTACCTGAAGTATCCTCCAGACATCCTCAGGAGTCACTGTGATCTCTCTAGTCGGTAAATGAAAGGTGTTGTGCTCTAAATGCCATCTCTCGGCCAGAGCAGTCAACAACCCATGGTTTACCCCGATCTCGGGTAAACCCATCAATGAGCGTAATCCACATCGAATCACGGTAGTCTGCTCATCATCTGTCAACCGTCTAGACAATGCAAGTACACACGCAGGGTAAGTGCCGCGAAATGCGACTACCTCAAACTGGGCCTGTTTTGGACAAAAATGACAATACATCAGTATCCTATCTACAACAAAGGGGCAGACTCCTAATCAGCTAAGTGATTCCAAGTTTGCAGGACACAAACAGGTCTAAAAATTGACATTCTAAGTCTCCTAACCAGAAATGATTCTGAAACAGCAGGGTGCGATCCATTTTACTGGATGCGATCCTAGAAATACAGGATACGACTGAGTTTACAAGATGCGATCTTCGAAATACGGGATGCAATCCTAAATGCAAGGTGTGACCCTAAGAAAATAGGGTGCAACACACTGATGGATTTCAACTAAAAACATGCCAAAAATATTAAAAACAGATGCGATCCGGGAAAAATCGGATGCGACGCAGGAATCCGAAAAAACTGGATGTGACACGGGATTTGCAGGTTGCGATCCAAAATCTCCGATGCGATTCAAAATTCAAAGGGCTGTAAAAGCCACAAAAATGCATAAAATTGAAATTTGCAAAATTCATAGGGTAGTTTGTCGAGAACCTACCGGCGGTGGGTAGTCGGCTGGGCACTGATGTCGTCGGCTCATCTCGAAACGGTGCTTCCTCACAATTTCTACCATCTTCTCTGCAGAGCTCTCTGAATTACAATGGATGAAAGTGAAAATGAATAGTGAAATGGTAAATTTTGAAGCTTATATTGGTCTTTTGAGCGATTTAGGAATTCCGAAACTCCTCCCAGACAACTACAGCTGCATTTCTGTTTTCTTTTTACTTAATCGAGAACAAAATTGAAGGTGCATAAGATGTTTCCAGCAGCACGGTACCATTCTGACGGCGATTTCAAAAAATTGCAGATTTGCTTCATTTCTTCCCAAAATCTGTCCACTGCACATTTCATCATCAATCCTGGTCTAACATCATTTTATCAGTCTTATCACTCATATTTTTACGTAATTAACTTGGTACTCGTGTGTTTATTTTTAAACACACCTTATTTTTCTACTTCTTCTCCTTCATTCTTTCTTTAACGCTTCTTGCAAGTGATACGTTCTTTCAACTAAGGGATTTATTTCTTTTCCTTCAATTTTGTTCCCGAGGGGGCATGATCACACTATCATCAATTAAATTTTTTCTCAAAACTGCATTAAAAATGACTTCATTATCAAACAAACTAGAGGCATTACCGTTTCCTTGACTAAAGTCGAAGTTGTTGGATAGAAACCTTTGGTTCTCATGAGCTAGATATCTTATGTTTTCTCATTTTAAAAGATTTTTATTAAGCTCCTGGTAGCTTCTTACTGAATTTTGGACGACAACTAAGTTCAGAATCAGTATTATCAATCTTTGGACGACAACCAAGTTCAGGATTGGTATCTTTAAAAACATTTATTGATTTTTGGATGACAACCAAGTTCAAAATCAATTCTATTAGTTTTGTTCAATCAAGTGCGAGACTGATCTCATCAACATTTCGTTCGACAACTAAGAATGAGATTCTCAATCTTTCTGAAGTCAAAATCAAACACTTTCTTTGAATCAATGCGCTGCTTGCACATCAATTCAAATAGGGGCAAATGTAACCACCTGAATTTGGTCTGTTCCAACTATGGACCCTATTTATCCTAAGTGTGATCATACCCTCAATTATGTCCAAACGACCCTGTTACTGCTTGGGATAATTCTTCAAACCAATTTAATGTCCTAGGTGATTTTTATCACTAATTTATATTAACTATTATAGCCATACAATTTAAATCAATTCAAAACCAATTAAATCAAATCAAAATCAAACATGGCTATGGTATTTAATTATAAAAGAATTAAATAAATCCCTAAATCAATTACCCACTTGCAAATAACCCCTTCCCCTAGCTTATTTAATTTAATTAAAATGGCTATAGTCCCCTTAATTATTAAAAAATAATTTAATTGTTTAAATAATTAAATTCCTATTTTTGAATGAATTAAATAAGTTTAATTCATTTAATTAATATTCCCTTAAACCCCAACCTAACCTATCTCAACCACTTCTACCCTGGGTTCTAACCCATCTCAACCCATTCCACCCTTGCTAATCTAATCCTAATCCTAATCCTAAATTCTACCCTAACCCACCTCCTAATGTTGTCACATTCCATTAAGGAATGATTAACAACTCCACCCACTTGAGAAAGTCAAGGAATCTCAAGATTCCTTTCTCAAAGTCTACTTTCTCAAGCATGACTTTCCTAAGGGACCAACTTGCCAAGTTGAACCTTACACCCTTCACATGCTTCTTTAAGACTTTCATTAATGCCTCATTAATGAAGATGCCTTAAGCCTATGTCTCCTCCATGCCTCATTAATGCTCAAGGCATTAATGGCTCTTACACCACCATTAATGAGTCCCTCAACTCATTAATGATCTCTCTCTCTCTCTCACTCTCATTTTTCTATAAATAGAAACCATTTTTGAGAGCAAATAAGCCTTCATCCCATAATGTAAATGCATTGTTATGCTGTTGAAATAGATTTAGACTCATACTTCATTTCATAGTTCATGTTTATTGTATTGTTAGAATGTCCATTTTTAGATTAATATGCATTGTTCATTGAATATTAGCTTGTTTTAAACTAAGTCTTTCATGCTAGGTTGTTTATGTCACTGGTATTTAGCATGAATCTGAGAGCTTTTATGTTACATGCTACACCCATCCTAGTTAGAAAGCAATAAGTCAATGTTATGGTTTATATGCTCTTTAACCCTTGTTTTTCACTAACGGAATGACTTATTGAAGTGTTGTGTTGCAGATAACAGGTGCACAAATATACACACACATAATCAAGCCTGTAAATCAATAAAGCATGTGTTATATCAACTCACAATGTTAGGTGAAGTGGTTGGAAAGGCAAAAATTGCTTGCATAGCTTAGCTAAAGATCGAAACTCGATATTACAAGTTGTAGACACCTAAAAATGGTCATTGCCCCTAGGTCCCCTTTTAGTCGTCATTTTCATCCTTGATTGATTTTGGTCAATTTTGGGTCATTTTAAGTCTTTTTTTTTGAATTATTGTGATTTATCTTTCATTTTGTCGCTTTATCTTGGTCATCTGCCGCATATTTGTCACTATCACATGTCTAATTAAATAATTTAACAATTATTTATTAATGCTTAATGTTGTCTTTATTGAGTTAATCAATTAATTAATGTCCCTATGTCCCCTTGGGAATAAATGAATTTCATTTATTTATCCCTTTTTGGTCTTTTATTTTACATTTGAATATTTTTAATATTCGAATGACTTTTTATTTTCTCATTTTATTTTGCATATAAGTACGTTTATATTTAGTGTGGCTTTTAGGCTTTTGAAGGGAATATTGATAATTTGATTTTATTATTGCCTTTTGGCTCTTCTTTTCCCTTTCATTTCATCTTTGTGACTGTTCAGTTTTTGGCTTGAATTTTTATTTAATGGGCTTTCTTTCTCATTTTGTGGCTAACTACAATTTGAGTATCCTCATTGTTATTATGTTTTCCATACTTGCTTTTTGGTCATATTAATGCACTTGTCAAAGAAAGAGCAACATTAATTAGAGGAGAAAAAAAGACAATGGAACACAATAGAGAGTTTGCATAATTTGATTCTTTTTACGTTATTGTTTTATGTAAAATTCATTTAATCCCTTCACTGAGTGAATATGGTTAGTTGAATGTGGTTTTATGCTTTTCGTGGTTGAACTTTTCATATTCTCTACCGTTTGGTTACATGAATTAGAAAATGTTGAATTTGATCTAATGTTGGAAATGGTCAAATCAAGAATTTGATATTCTGATTTCTCGTTTTCAGAATATAGTTTGAGTCGTTTGGTTGACCTACAAGATGAGCAAGAAGATGCATTTTCTGCGTTTGGTTCCATATTTTTGGAATTGGAATTAGAACTGCAACAACAAGACACAACGACAAACCAAACTCCACCAGATGGACGAAACAATCTCTAGCAAAAGACACAAACCAGACTTTGGAGCAGACAAACAGATACCCCTTCGTTTTACATTCACCAAATACCCTTCATTTTACAATTGCCCTACGTTTTTTAGACGGACGCAAACAAAAACCCCTTTGTTTTACCTACAAACACCCTTCATTTTACAGATGCCCTACGTTTTTCAGACGGACGCAAACAAAACAATGAAATGAAAATGCCGTGCAACCATGGACCCAAAAACTTATAAAAAATATTTTAGTTTCACCAACGGGCGTTCCCTGACCCAAAAACTTCAATAATTTTGACTTAAAAAAAGGGCATTGGAATTTGAAATTCCAAATCCACCTTTTCAAATGGAAGATTCAAAATTCTGAAAATAGGCCAAAATCGAAATTCGAAATTCGAAATGGTCAATTCCAGATCCGATTGACGTTATTTTATTAATTCACCATTAGAAAATACTAATTCCAATCTAATTCCAATGGCCCTAAACTAACTAATTTTCCTCCTAATTCCGATGGGCCTAAACTAACTAATTTTCCTCCCGTGACGATGATCCAATTTGGGTCAGAAGAAGATTGTTGGTTTTTTTTTTTTTTTTCGGGAGTGATTCAAGAGTCGAACATTCTAAGTTTTGAGAATTCCCCATCATCGCCAGTGTGAAGCTTTCTCTAACTTCATCCATTTTATGGGCAAATGTGAATAACGGCTTCTTATTCTGCTCGTATAAGCTGTGATATCTGCATTTGTTGAATGCTAATAGATGGGTATATAAATTGTGTGAAGATATTAGCATCTCATGAATACGTGTGAATGAATGACTCCGAATTTTTTATTTCTGGGTGTAAATCTGCTCTAAAAGTTCATATATTCTCAGTTTGAAATCTACAAATAAGTTGGGTCATTTAGACTTCGCGTGAGGACACAATTCTTTACATTTTACATACAGCATGTGATCAGCTTGTGCCTCTTCATTGCTTGCCAATTTTTAATATATTCATATTGTTGCGGTTCTTGAATTTATTTTATTAGCCAATAAGCTATTATAAGTGGGGATCTCACCTCAAATCTGTCCGTAAACCATTTGTTAGAGGCGGTAAGCTATTTTTGAAAAACTATTTCTGGTTATAACTTTTTCAAACTATTTCCAGTTACGAATTTTCCAGACACACCCTGCATCTTACAGTATACAAAATCGAATCAGATCTTACAATATACAAAATCATATCAAAATTTGCAGCATAAAGATCGTATTATGAATTTGAAGATTTCGAAGAAGGGCGTGAGATGGATGAGATAGTAGAAGAAACTTTCGATTTATATGGTGTATTTGCAGTCGGCGATTACTTGTTTCTCAAGTGGCTTGATCTGCAGGGTCTCATATCCGCCATGAAAGGACTGTAGGCAAAAATGGACGCTTTTATGCAGAAATTGGTGAATGAGCACCGTGAGAAACAGGGGATGCACGCCCAAGATTTAATTGATCTTCTCATCTCTGCAGTAAACAACCAAGAAATTCAATGACAGTAACGACGATGTGATTAAGGTCACCGCCCTTGTATGATTTTCTTCCCCCTTTCTATTGTAGTTTCGAAAAGTCCTAAAAACTCCCAAATCCAATGTAAAAGACGAGGGTTTTCCCAAATCCAGTGAATTCGTATAGACGATCTCAGATCAACTCCTTAATTATATATCATTTCAGGATAAGTTCGATTTAAGTAGGGGAATACTGTGGAGGATTTTCCTTCTTCCGCTGGAGTTATCGTCGATTCAAGATAAGCGACATCGCATATTTAGCGTGAGTTTTTTCTTCCAATTCATTAATGGTGTCATTTCTTCATGGGGTTAACATAAAATTTCTATCCAATTTCATTTTTCTAATGAATTCAACAAACCTTTTCACATCTGTGAAATCTCTTTTAAGAAAATCCTCATATTCCTTTAGTATCTGAATGAATTATAAGATTTCTTTATCATGCTAGTATTCTCCTACTGTTATCACTTTCAGGCTATTCTCAGAATTGATTTTTACACGTTCACACAACCCTACCCAACATTAATATGTTAGGCAACCATGGAATTTCTAAACATGTGGTGACCATCCTTTTTTTTTTTTTGTAAGTCAAGCTTTGCCAGACATGAAGGATTAGTCATGTTTAGTATTTCATTCATATGTCTACCTGGACATATAAATAATCCAAGGTCCCATGGTAATCAAGAAAGGCATTAATACAGGTAGCCACTTGTCAAGAACATCTCACATAAATTGTATCACAAACATTGGGCTTTAAGGTAGGCAGAACTAGATGTTAAATACACTTATTTTATTTTGCCAAGGTTTAGTCATTTCGTCTGCAAGAGAGACATTTCTTGTTTATGCCAAACTATTGATATTAGTTGTTATTACTTACTTTTGTCAGGCAGATAATGTGCTTGTGTCCGACAATTGAGTGCTTAAAACATGCATCACATATATACCCTAGCATTCATAAGAACTTGATAAAAGGCATTGTTTGGAAGAGTATTTGACAAGACCCATACCATGTTCTTAGGATGGGGATTAAGGCATCCCCATCCATCACAAGGAAATTGCGAAGCCCTTTGCCTTGTATTCCCCTTCAAATTGTGGTCTTAGAAGCAACACATGCTTGTCTTGAAATAAAATTTAGAGTTTCTAATTCACAGAAAAATGCTTGAGAAAGTTAGTACAGATAACTACTTGTGACATTGTACATGGAGGTTGAGAGAAAAGAAAACACAAATAGGAGACATACTAAGAAATCTCATTCATTCTCCCAACAATTTGGATGCCAAGCATAAAATCCATAAATCCAGCGATCCATATGAAGTAAAGGATGAACATGTCCTATCTTATCAACATGTCAAAATAAAGCAAAATATGATCCAAAAGAAAAAGAAATATCCAAAAGAACACAAAGGCTCACTAAACAAAAGAAAGAAAAATCAAAAGACATTTGGGTTCCTAAATCCCTTGTACAAGCAATGTGTTCCAAGGAACCACAAAAGACTAAAAAATCAAAAACTATGTGGATTCCCAAGCAGCTCCTCGAAGCACAACTTCCCAATGAAAAATCAAAGTTGGCATCCAAAATTGCTATCCATCTATTTAAACGTCTCTCATCTTCCAAATCGATTTTGGATCCTTATGTCCCAAACTTCATGTCTATTTCTCCATTAAAATTCCACAATTCAGAATCCGCCTTTCCTCCATCACTTCACAACCCTGCAAGGTGTGTGCCAATGTTGTTCTTGCCTTTATTTCCATCCACTCAAAATGAGGTCTTCTTACACCCACTCCATTATCGAACACATACTTTCCAAATTTTAATCCATCCTATCCAGTTTTCTTTCGTCCAATCATTTGTTTCATTACCCTACCAATGTCTTTGAGCATACCCTTCATATATGGTCCATCATTGTATATCATTCTGGAGTATCATCTAAAGAATAAGATGCTTAAGTCATTTATCCATTTTATGTTATGCATCCACTATTTTCTAAGAAAGGTCAAAAAGTAAAAAAGAAAAAGGAAAAAAATGGAAAAAATAGAAAAAAAGAGAAAAATTAAAAAGAAGCATTCATCCACTAATGAAAACCTAGAAAATAGGCACTTTGGGCAAGTACCATGATGAAAACTTGGTAAACATGCATTATGCATTTAATCTATGAACATCTTATGTTCTATACTCGGGGCAGGTTTCATCTGCATTATCCTATCCTATCATGCCCTCCCCATCATGTCATACTTTGGGGTAGGTATCTCCAAGTTATCCTATCTTATGATGTCCTCCATTATCCTTTATCCCTCATATCCATCATCCTTCTTTACATCCATATTTCCTATTCCATGTTATCCTATCCATCATGTCCTCCATCCCTTGTCCTTCGTCCATCATTAGCCTTTGTCCCTCATATCCATCATCTTTCTTTGCCTCCATTTCCCCCTTCCCATCTTTGATCTTGACAAGGCTGAGGATCTTCATAAATTTATGTATTTTATCTTCATCAACTTCCTTTTTGGTCCTTATTGTTGATTCTATTGACATTCCTTTTAGTCCCCATTGTTGGTCCTTATTTGACCCCTCATCTCATATCACTTATCCATCCTTTTGAGATTGCTTATCCCTTCATTTCCTATCCTTGTCCTATCTAAATCCATCTCTTGATCTTGATATAAAATAAGGACGTAAAATGCAAAACATATTTTCAAAAAACCTCTTGACATGCTCATGCATGTGCATCACTTGTAATTCAATGCACTATGCCTTTGCCTTATCCTATCACATCTAATTCCATAGCTTTCAAAAATAAGAACATGTTATCCCTTCGTCAGATAGTCCTTGGGAGTGAAATAATCCCCAACGCCATTGTAAGTTGCTAGGTCATCCTTCATCCATTGTTATTCCATCAGTCCATTTGTCTATTCATAATGTCCCTACCTTGCTAGACACTAGGGGCAATCAAATACATCTTTCTCGAGCATTAATGTCTTTAAAAATCTTTTAAAAATGAAATAATATCCTAAAAAAACCATAAAAAATTGTAAATTGTCCTGAAAAAAGAACAAAAAATGGAAAAATCTAAAAAATTAAATAACTTTTAAAAATCCAAACCAATAAAGTGTTGTTTTTCAGCACTAATGTCATTTTATTTTGTTTGTTGTTTAGTTTCATTTTCAATAAATTGTCCCTTGCGACAAGACATACATCTCAACAGATGCAATCAAGAGACATAGAACCCTACGCTTCACGAATCATGCATCAATAGACAAACCTATCCAATCATGTTAGCAATCAGTTCAGTCAAACTTTTCATCATTATCCGGTTATATGTCATTTGTCAATTGTTATTTTGTCTTATACGAGATGTGTCCTTCCCGAAACTAGACATTGTCATTATTTATCATGTGTCTTATACATGATGTGTCCTTTAAACCAGACACATTGATCATTATTATCATTATCATTTTTTAACTATTAAATTTGGCAATTAGATCTGATTGGTTGTTGGCTTTCTTGTTTTAGTAAGTCTTATCTTTCATTGATTTCATTTGGATACCATGTTCCTATGGTACTCAAGGATATCACTGAGTGATGGGAGTGGGCGGGATGGTTTATGGTCTTTTATTTGCTTTGTCTTATCTATCATCAATTTTATCTTTTTCCATGTTCCTATGCTACTCAAGGATACCACTGCGTGGTGAGAAGGGCCAGGATGGTCCATGGTCTTTTATTTTTGGATTTGTCTTTTGTTTGTGGGATGTTCTCATGAAATTCAGGGGCATGTACCTCGATCTATGATGTACATATGTTTTAGGGCGGATTGAGGAATTCTTTGTCTGTATTATGTCTGATCTCATGTTAAAAGATCACAAGATTTCTCTGACTTCATATATGTCAGAATGTGATGCATCTGATTTGCTATATCAAAAAACTATATAAACAATAAGTAGTGCACTAATAAAGAAAAGCACAGATTGAATTTCTTTTGTTTTTGGCTCGTGTCCTTTCAAGTTGGTTTATTTTCCTTCTTCAATTGGTCTTGTTTTGGTTTTATATTTTGGCATCTTTGTCAAAAAATTTGGCCTCTTGTTTTCAAGTTTGTCGCCCAATTTTTTTGAGGGGCACCCTCACGACTATTGTGTTTGAGTCATATTTTTTATGCGATTTTTCAAATTTTCTTTGAAACAATGCTAATAATCAAATTGTCTCAAAGAGGAGGAAAATGTAGACACCTAGAAATGGTCATCGCCCCTAGGTCCCCCTTTTAGTTGTCATTTGCATCCCCGATTGATTTTGGTAAATTTTGGGTCTTTTTAAAATTTTTTTTTATTATGATTTATCTTTTTTTTTTTTGCTTTATCTTGGTCATCTGTGGCTTTTTTTGTCACTTTGACATGTTTAATTAAATAATTTAACAATTATTTGATTAATGTCTAATGTTGTCTCTAGGGAATTAATCAATTAATTAATGTCCCTATGTCCCCTTAAGAATAAATGAATTTAAGTTATTTATCCATTTTTGGTCTTTTATTTTGCATTTGAATATTTTTAATATTTGAATGACTTTTTATTTTCTCATTTTATTTTGCATTTAAATCTGATTTTATTTTTGTGTGGCTTTTAGAGGGAAATTTGATAATTTGATTTATTATCTGGTTTTATTATACTGTCTTTTGACTCTTCTTTTCTCTTGATTGTTCATTTCATTTGTGTGACCATTCAATTTTCAGTTTGGTGGACTTTCTTTCCCATGTTGTGGCTAACCATGATTTGAGTATCCCCATTGTTATTACATTTTTCATACTTGTTTTTTGGTCATATTATGGCACTCGTCAAAGGAAGAGAAACATTAATTAGAGGATCTAAAGAAAAACAATGGAACACAATAGAGAGTTTGCATAATTTGATTCATTTTACGTTTTTATGTTATTGTTTTATGAAAATTTTATTTAATCACTTCATTAAGTAGATAGGGATAGTTGAATGTGATTTTACTCTTCTCGTGGTTGAGCTGTTCATATTCTCTAAACTAACTAATTTCCCTATCTACATAAATATACATAAATATTGGATAAAATAAAATACAAATGCCCAAACCCTTAAAAAAATTAATACAAAGCACAACTATCAATGTTGAGTAAACTTGCAATATAAAGCATGTAATCAATTAAAATAAATATTAGCTCGCTAATTGATATTTTTTAAACTTTATAAATATTTGATGAAATGTACTAATCTTCACACTTTCTAATCACCTAGATCCCAATGCAAGGTGAAAGCACACATTGATTTGGGACAATTTATGCGATGCATGCTAGATAAAGTGGTTTCTTGTTCGTGTAGCCATTCAGACTTACAAATATTTTCTAAAATGGTGAAAACCTATCTAATTATATAATATAAGCAATTATATACAAACTCTAAAATGGTCATGGGAGTAAAATAACACTTTTGAAAATGATTTAAAGTACGCTAATTTGATAAAAATTAGAAAAATGCAATCACTTGAAAAAAAAACATCAAATATTATAGACACATGTATAATTTGACTTAGATGAAAATACTAATTGAAATAATTATTATGTGAGATGTTATAAAACTATACATTTTATATCAAAATAAAACTAAAACTTTTGCATAATATACGACTATAAGAAAAACCATTAAATTTGTTTAGAACTCTAAGTTTATGAATATGCAATATGGTAATATTTTTTTTGATGAATAAGGGGCCGAAGTTGAGATGAAATTTATTAATTGTAATAAATGTAAATCAAACCTGGTTCGAGAGCATACGGGGAGGAAAGAACTAGCAAGAAAACCTCCGGTCATAGCCCATACAACCTAAAACTAAAGAAAAGTTATCTCTAAGAAACATTTGGCCAATGCCATATCCAAAGAGCTTTACGCAAGAATCCTCCAGATGCCACATGATTCAATAGTGTTGATGTGAAGCCAAGGACACTCTAACACTTGTGAATCTGAGAATATTGAAACACTCTTAACTGCCTAAGACTGGAGAAGAAGAATATGTTTTGTTGTCTAAGTCCTCGAGGGTCTCCTATCCCTCCTCTACCTATTCAGCACCTCATTGATAAACTCCATTTTCTTATATTATTATTATAATTATGATATAGATATGAAATGATACAATTTTTAATAATTACAAGGTATGCTGAAATAACAATCATTCAATTCGAATAAATGATATAATTGTCATACAATGATGCAAATGTTTGAATGAAATGGTGCAAGAATGCACCCCATACTTCTCAAAGAACCAAGAAAACCAAATTTCTCCAACAGATATGGAGATTGCAGTAAAATGAAATCAGTTTATTCAATTTGTAAATGCACTAAAATCTAAATACACATCTATCAAGAGAGCCATCAATGTCTTTTTTATCATACCCTCACTCTATTTTCTACATTTCACTATGCACTCTTTTTAATCCTACACATTCCTCTCTGCACAACCCACCATACCTTTCATGATGCCTATCTTGCTTGTTTTATAATCTACAATTTGATTTCCTTACTTACGCAATCCATCCTTTTCTTTCCTTGGAATTTGGCATTACACCTGCCATTGGGCTTTCTTGGATGTTTCTAAATCCTTTTCAATAACTCCATTTTGTGCAATCTTTCAATCCATGGACGACATCTCTTGGAGGAATTTTGAAAGAAATTTCGTGTGCCCTATTTGTCATTCAACATTTGCATACATGACTACTAGAGCAGTTGCAATTACAACATTTGACAAAAACAATCGATACTGTGTACTTTGATAACTTCAAATTTCACACCTTTTCTATGAAGTCCTTGCAATTATGTAAAGTAACATTATGTGATGACATCCAAGGAATCACACCGATTCATACTTTTCTAGGTATGGTAAAAGATCCAAATTAGTAAAAGAGCTATCCCTTATCTCAAGCTTGCAGTGATTTGTACAACCTAATAATATACATTGCATGCCATAGTCACAGTCACCAACAAAAGCAACAAAAAAACACATCTCCAAACATTCATCATATAAGCCAATCAAATGAAATACTTTGTTTGTAAACAAACTGGACTTTGATAGACATCACAAACCTTTATAATATTGAACAATAGCTTCAAAACCTTCATCCATGGGTTACCCTATTTCAGAATCTAGTTTTTTGGGGTCAATTATAACTAAAAAAATACATATCAGATCAAAGGAATTCTTTTCTATAGTAATCAAAGTTGCATTTTTCATTTGATCACAAAAATATAGTACAAATTGAGTTTTGAACATCTCCTTGAAATACTTGACAAGGCTCCTTGACTACAAGGATTTACTTTAAAAAAATGTGCAATCCTCTAAATCCTTACATTTTGAGACAAACACTTCAAAGTCCTTTGTCTTATGTATAATCAATATCCATAAATGCTAAATCTACTAGATTTGAAGCTCAAATCAAAAGTTGATGAAGTAGTTCTATGGCACCAAACAGTTCAATCTCATATTCTTAAGTGAAGTAAATCTTGGAACTAATGTCTCAAGTGCTTCAAAGTTTGACCTCACTATTAAGGAATGCAAAGTTTAAGGAAAACAATGACAAATTGGAAAGAAAGTTAGTCAATGGCCACCGACCCAAACCAAAACTAAAGAAAACAACTGACAATTTTTTTTGTCGATGTTGATTGCCATTCATTTGGGATGCTCCTGCATCAGACATATCAGGTAGGAAAATATTTATGAGTTATGGAGTTAGATAGTTGAACTTCACTTTCATGTTGTAAATAATCTACAGTGAACTCTATTGCTAATGTAGACATATAAATCTTTTAAATCGATCAGGTTTCCACAATCCATTGAATTTGAAATTGAATTTCTGGTTTTGATTGCTCAAATAGATATCTTTTTCCTCCACCTCTTCTAGCATTTAGTTGAAACACTTCTTGTCCTCCTCCACCAAGTGTCCATCAATTGCCTCTTCACCCTTGTAGATTCACTTCCACCATAGACCATCCTCCTCCTCCGAAGGCACTCCCCTCTCCTCTCCTCTTTCATGGTATCTTGTCCACCACAAATTGACCACCTCCATGAAATCTTACCAGTAGTATCCTCTAGTGCTTCTAAAAATAAACAAACAACCTTATGGCACCAATATGAAAAATCCACTTACACTCTCTTCATGTACACATCCAACATCTGCAACTAACTCACTTTTATTCATCTCTATTTAAAAAACTTAGAAGAATAAATAATTATCTCTATTGCAACATCCTCTTGAACCTCCATTGCTACAACATCTTCGCCATCACCTCTCACTACGACTGCAACTTCTTCAAGTAGCTTTGCTACACCTTCACTCGATATGAACAACTCTTCAATTGTCATGATCTCCTTTCCAAGTAACATACCATATTCATTAGGTCCTTGACCTAATGGGTCTTTCCAAACCTCTGTGACAACCTCTACCTTTTGAACTTCTTCCTTTCCCAATACCTCAACCTACAAAGTATTTTTACTTGCATCACATTATTTGCCTTCATCCATTGATGGCCTATCATAACCATGTTATCCTCTCTTTTCTTTTCATTTGTGCGGACTTCTCTCACTTCTTTTTCCTTCTTGTTGCAACTGTCAATCTTCAAAGGATTTCTCCACATACCATAACTCTCTTCTCAATATCGTTCCAAAAATGATATCATCATGGGCATCCTCAAGACCCTCATCATCTTCTTCTTTGATGTCATCCTTTCATTTGCTGCACTCACTTCTCATGTATCAAACTCTTTTTTGTGGCTCAAGCTCTCAATCACTCAGGACTCCACACACTTAGAACAATATTTTTGAACTCTACACAATTGATTCTCACTTACAAGAGCAAACTGCCTCATGGCTGGCAATCTCTTTACACAAGTTGACTCTTCACTCTTAGGCCCTAGTGTAGACCATCTCATGTTTTAGAATCTGTCCATACAGTCAAGACCATTGGCTCACAGATGCAAGAATGCATCCCTTTCTTTTCAAACAACCAAAAAAAACCAAATTTTTCAACTAGATACAAAGATTTCTATTAAATGAAATCAGTTTTATTCAATTTGTAAATATAGTAAAATTTGAATATGCAACTGTGTGTGCTTGAATGTTACCTCTAAATCATGCACAAACACAACATAGTCTTTACTCAATTGTTCAATTTACAAAGATAAACATGAATTGTCTATCCTGCAAATTCAATTGATACGTCTTGCTGCCTCCTAATTAGTTGTGGATGTCGATTTTACCCTCAGAACGAGAGCCAACAACCTGACCATTGCTAACATGGAGGTTTTCTAGAATGTGAGGAAAGATGAAATTGCCAATACTCTATAAAATCGAAATGCAATTAATCTACGAATTGAGAAGCAATTAATCTATGAAAGCGAATTGCAACTAATCTAGGAATGAATTACAACTAGTCTATGGGAGCAAATTACATTTAATCTATAAAAACGAAATGCTCCTAATCTAGAATTCAAATGCTTTTAATCTAGAATGGAAATTGCATTTAAACTAGAAAAGGAATTGCCATTAATCTAGAAAGCTTGTGAGAATCAAATTGAAATGTTAGACATAAATGAAAGCAATATATCTTCAATTCCAATTAAAAACTAGCCTAATTATACAAATTTAAGCTTAAAAGCATGAAAGAAATTAAATGCAAAATTGACTATAGATTTGATGCTCTCCAAAATCATC
>MU228479.1:1890031-1902152 GCA_018584345.1 Thuja plicata
AATTTGCCTAGTACAATAGGACTTCGAAGATGAGAAAATTGAAGGAATGCACCAAAATTGATTAGGATTATTAGGTGCCAATTTTGGGGTGTTACATTTTTCCCCTCTTTGAATTGATGTGCGAGCATCACATTGATTCAAAGAACAGTTTTAAGTGAAGACAAAGATTTCGGAAGTCTAGGTTAAGTCACCAAGACACCGATCAGATTAAGAAGCAGAATCATCTGAGAGAAGATTGGAATTGGGGTTAGATTGCCCCAATGTCCACTTTGATGAAGATATAGGACTATCTCCAGAATCAGGGTTAGATTGCCACAATACAAAGGTTAGCCCTCCGAGATCTAGGTTAGATTGCCTAGATAATCGTCTAAAGAGTTTTTGAGAGTCATCTTCAGAACGATGCGTAACTTTTAGTTATTAGGGTTAGATTGCCCCAATACCCAATGAGATTTCAAGAATCATCTCCAAAACGAAGCTTGATCCTTGAGGATCCAAGTTAGATTGCTCAGATACCTAGAAAGATAGATGACAAGATGTGAGACATCAAGATGCCCCTAAAGATTCAAGATCATGGAATATCCAATTTTGACCATAAGGTACGAAAAAATTGAATATGCCCCAAGTGATGAGATGCCCCTAGCGATGGGGACTTTTGATTTAGATCAGACTGATTCAAGAATGATGCGAAAAGATTCAATGATGCAATCATCTTGCCCCCTTAAGAGAAAAATTGAAAGATGACACACCATAATGATGATAGTGAGAAATCACAGAGAAAGATAGATCAAGAGAGAACAAAATCGATTTAGAGCGATCAAGAGGTCCTGTTGATTAGGTTTGACCAGAATTGACGAGAGTTGACTTTGATGAAAAGATTGCAGAAGCTGAGAAAATGATAACAAGAGATGATCCTAACAAGAAAGCAACGTCAAAAAATTGACTGCACAAGCGTCCGATCATGTTGGTCCCAAAATTTTAAAATGTGATTTTGAGCTACTTAGGAGTGTTGGATTTCAATTTTGATCATGAAAATGGATTCAGAACGGTCCATTTAGCCAAGGGTGCAACTTTCGTGAAAAATAGAGCACTTTGAAAAATTAGGTCAAAGGCTATATAAGGCCCAGAGGGGTCATTTTCAAATCAATATTCACCTTTTGAATTTAGCGATGGTGAGGGCTCCAGCTGACATGGATAGCATTCCCGTGCACACACATCGATTTGAGTGCTCCTGACGACATAATCGACCAACGGAGTATGACGCACCTGTAAGTAATCGCAACTGGATCCTGTATTTCTGAAATTTTTTTATCAATTTTTAGCATTAGCATGTTTTTAGGGTTGTTTAAACTTTGTCTTGCCCAATCTTGCACGAGGAAATAGTTTCCTCGTGCCGGCCTTGATTGCCCTTCACGCGAGGAATCTGTTTCCTCGCGTGGGTTAGGGGTTCCGCGCGCGGGCCCTTCCCCAGCTCTCATGCATTGTGGGAGATTTCTAGAATCTCATGCAAGAACACATCCCGCCTGGCGCGAGCCAGAAAGCTCGCGCGGGACAAGAGTTTCCTTGCGCGAGAAAAGAGTTTTCTCGCATGGGAAACTGACAAAAGTCAAAATTGTCATTTTCTTACGGCGCAGAGTCAACCGGTTGCCATATCTTAAACTGTGTGTAGAATAGGTCCATAGCTGCATTTGTTGTCTTTTGTTTTGAAAAATCATCATTGTTGAGGTATTGATCCAATTTTGTCACTTGCTTTGCAGGTCGACCTCCCAGACATCGGTTTTAGATCCCATCATCCTATCATGGGTGAGTTGTTACAGAGACTATTAGATGCTGACGGGGCCCACATTGATGGGCTGGGATTGACATATCTGCGTGATGTATCTGATATTCAGGTGAATCACAGACTACTTGGTGCCCTAGTTGAGCATTTCCATTCAGAGACGAATACTTTTCATTTTCCATAGGGAGAGATGACGGTGACTCTGGAGGATGTATACTAGATTTTGAGAGTGCCATTCCATGGAGCTCGTGTAGAGTATTGCACATAGCCGAGAGATGGTACACAGGCTTTGAGAGCCATCTTTCAGGATGATTTGGTGATGGGCCGGGCCATCTCATGGGAGGAGCTGATACGAACTTATGGTAGAGATTATCCCTTGGCAGTTGTTCTTGCACTATTTCTGAGTTGTCATCTAGTTCTTGATCGTGGTCAGCACGGTTTAGAGTGTGGCTGGGGCATTATGCTCCAGAAGATGCTAGCTATACCTATAGTTACTTTTGGATGGAGCAAGTGCATCCTTGCACAGATGTATCATGAGATGCACGAGATCGTGTATCGGGGTGCTTGTACTATGGCGACATGAGTCGTCATTTTGTAGATCTGGGCCTGGGAGAACCTTCCTATATGTAGGCCAATTTTCCATGATACACGACAGCCATTAGAGCCGTACATTTATAGATACGCCGGCTTGATGACCCAGCCCGCACTGGGTAAGACTGAGTAGTGGAAGGTGTAGATTGATGATATGGCTGTAGTCATATGGCGACCTTGGGAAGCCACTGAGGTATGGGATGATGCTCATCATGAGCTATCATACATGTTCTATTCACGTCCTCTGATAGGACGTACCATTACAGTCATTGAGCGCTTCTTGCTCATGCACGTATTGCACCAGTTTGGGAGGCCGCATGAGGTGTCTCTGGAGTATTGTACCTATGCCCGATTCGTCGATGAGATGTAGAAGGGGTGGTAGAGATTACTTGATAGGGGCGCAACATGATAGATTCCTGAGTACCACCAGCTAGGTGGGATTATATGGCCGCAGTGACGAATGCAGGTATGACACCTGCATACAGAGATCACATGTTAGCCCATATGTTCCCCAGATTCGTAGCTCTTGTTGCACCGATACAATAGGTGCCTCCATAGGTATAGTAGGCATAGCAGGGAGTGCAGCCACTACTGTAGTAGCAGGTTCCTCCATAGGTACAGTAGCCACAACAGCCTCCCTTACAGCAGCAGGAGCGAGTTGTACGACCACAGACATCTCAGACTGATATTCCCATTAGACCGATGGGATCAGATGCAGGTGCTGGGCCCAGTGGCAACCAGGACAGAGCTGTGGAGCAGGGGGATGATACAGTGATTGCTGATGCTATTACAACTGATCCTCCAGCAAGTGGACAGATAACATAGTTACAAGAGGCTCTCTAGAGATTCAGGGAGAGAGCCCGTCAGACACAGAGGGAGCATGACGACCTCCACACGCAGTTGATCATCCGAGATACGTGGATATCTAAGTGAGACCGGGAGATCTGAGAGTTAAGAGAGGCATTGGCTTGATCCCAGCTAGAGACCAGATATGAGGCTTCCCAGGCTACTTACTATTATGCTATGTATACTATTGCAGTACCTGAGGTAGCGGATCAGATTTTGCCTTTCACAGAGTATGCTGGTGCACGGGTCCTTCCACCGGGACCACCTCTAGCGGGACCACCTCCACCAGGTCCTCCTCCTCAGCTATAGGGTATACCACCCCCTCCACCTCCTCAAGGTGGTTAGATTGTGATGTATATTGTACCACCATTTTGACATATTGTGCTTGAGTAGCACCCTTGTACATTCAGACCGATTGATATATATGAGCTTGATTTTTGGCATCATTGTACATGTGTATATATTTCTTTAAATGTGTATGTTTTATGAGATGGTTTCTGATATGATTAGATGTACGGATTAGAAATGTATGCAATGGATGAATATGCAAATGTTTATGCACATGTTTTATTGATGTATGAAGATGCTATGATAGATGTTAGATGGATAAATGCTATGTATGATTTGATTTATTCTTATAATGGATGCACATGTTTATGGATGTATGTATGCAAATGAATGTATGGAAATGCACTTTTTGGAAATGAATGTAATGCAATGAATGCAATGGTACTAATCATCTCATGCAGGATATTTGTAATATACAATAGGTACTAACCAAAAGAACGCGCATGAAGATCAAGAACGAGGACCAAACACTCGTGTAGTCGAGAAGAAACCATGATGAAAGATGAGGACCTTTGAAGAATGAGAAGACAAATGAATAGAACAACAAAAATACCATGATGCAAGCCTAAAATGTGAATGCAAGCTTACAATGCAAATGCAAACCTAAGCTAAATGCAATCCTAGGACTTTGGTTGTTGGACTCATCGTATTTATCATCATCGGGTGCTTTTGGGTCATCGGAGTCAATACAATCCTTATTGGTGCCGCTGCGACCATAAAAATATGAATATGACTTTCATCGGATAAAATATAGGAAAAAAACATAAGCACCAAGGCCCACAAAAGTTGAGGTGACTCGAATATTGTTTCCAGCTTGATATAGTAACAATTCACAAGTAAACAAACATAGCAATAACAGTCAAGGAGATAATTCTGACCTCCTTTTAGCGTACAAATAAACAAGATCAAGGGATGTGAGGCTATTCCACCTTAATGCAGAAGCTCTTATCACATACACCCTATTTATTTGACGTTGTCGGATCATCGAAACCACACCAACAAGCAGTAGACAAAGAAAATATCAAATGAAATTCATGAGAATAGACAACATACCAAGAAAGATTCAATCATATCTCAGCATGTTTCAAGGCTTACGAATGTGTCTATGTTTAGGGTGTTGAAAAAAACCATTGTGCTTGTGAGTGTAATGTGTTTGATTGCTATTGAGAGATGTTTACGTCGTGAGATATCCAAAGTGTGTTAAAAAACACAGATGTGTCCAAAGAGAGTGTTGAGAAACACTGTTTGATTAAGGTGTTGAGAAACACCAGTTTGTGCCAGTAGAGAGTTGTCATGTGACAAGATTACTGACTCAAGTGTAAACCAAAAAGCGATCGAAGTGGGGAACCATGCCCCCAAGTAACGAATGGATCGAAGCCAAACAAATAGATAGCGAGACAATGGGAGAAATCTCAGCAATGTAGCGACAATAGGCAGACTCAGTGAGAACCATTGGTGACTGTCGCAAGAGATTCCCAAGCATAACGATCAATAACGAGTTCAAAGCATCAGCAGGCAGACGCAGTGAGATCCATTGGTGACTGATGCAAAAGAGAGTCTCAAGAAGAGACAAAGTGCTACGAGGCATCGGTAGACAGACGCAGTGAGATCCACTGGTGACCGATGCAAAAAATCTAAGACAATGCCCCCTAGACCAGGAACATGCCCCCGAGTATGACCAGTTTCAATCCATGTGAGGTCGAGCAAAATCTCGAAGATGACTGAAAGCAAAAGCATGAGCACACTAAAGCAGGAAAGCTAACTAAAGCGAGAAAGCAAACTGAAGCAGGAAAGTGAAAGAGCAACTGTGAGAAAGCCAAGATATGCTGTGACAGATAAGGCATTGCAAAGCAAGAGGCACCTTTTTACCAGGTTTTCACCATCTTGGCAGAAATTCTATTTTTGCTACCATGACGCCTGTTTACTAGGTTTTCATCAATGGCACATTTTCCTCTTTTTCTCTTTTTTTGTATTTTTAATTTTTCAATTTTTTGTTCTTTTCTTTTTTTGATTTTTTGATTTTTTTTCCTTTTCTTTTTTTGATTTTTTTGTATTTTTTATTTTTTCATTTTTTTTTTGATATTATCAAGGTGCCTGTTTACCAGGTTTTCACCAGGATAATAGATACATCAAAGCGCCTGTTTTCCAGGTTTTCACTAAGATGATCATTTTTTTAGGACATTTTACAATTTTTAGGATTTTCTCAGAAATAAAGTATGTACATGAGCATGCAGAAGATATCTCGATTGTAGAATTTCTTCAGGTGAAGAGCGTTGATGGGCTCTTTGAGTGGTTCACCTTTTGTAGTGGAGAGATGATAAGTGCCAGACCCAAATACTGCAGTAATAATATAAGGACCAAGCCAGTTTGGCTCAAACTTCCCTTTCTGAGTCCACTATTGCTGATTTTTAGGATTCTCTCTCAGGACGAGATCACCCGTTTGGAAGTCTCTTGGTCTAACCTTCTTATTATAGCTCTTTGATATCCTCTTTTGATATGCTCTGAGATGATCAAACTCCACCTTTCGATGTTCATACAGTAACTCAAGCTCTTGAAGCTGAGATATTCTAATGTCATCATCTGTAATGAGGCCTTTTAAAGAGACTCGCAAGGTAGGAATCTCAACCTCAATAGGCAGTACAACATCTGCACCATAGACTAAAGCAAAGGGCGTGGCCCCTGTGGGCATTCTTATACTGGTGCGATAGGTCCATAGAGCTGGATTAATCTGGAGGTGCCAATCCCGTCCAAACTTGTGTACCGTACGGTGCAGGATCTTGAGAATTGTTTTATTGGAAGCTTCAGCTTGCCCATTACCCTGGGAGTAATAAATAGAAGACCAATGTTGAATGATCTTGAACTTAGTGTATAAATTTGTCAGATCTTTGTTCTTGAACTGTCCCCCATTGTCAGTGATAATAGAGGAAGGTAAACCATATGTACAAATAATCTAGTTTAGGATGAACATCGCTACAGATTTTCCATCAGCTACACTGAGAGGTACTGCCTCAACCCATTTAGTAAAATAATCTGTAGCAATGATGATGTACTTGTGTCCTCTTGAGGAAGATGGATATATCTGACCTACTAAGTCAAAATCCCACTATTGAAATGGCCAAAAGGTGATAAATGGAATGAGCTCCCTAGCTAGCGCATGAATCAAGTTACCATGGAGTTGACATTGCTTGCAAGACTTGGCAAACTGCGTAGCTTCCTTCTCCATATCGGGCCAATAATAACCAGCTCTAATAACCTTACGAGCTAGTGTCAGACCATTCGAGTGAGAACCATAAATGCCTTCATGTACCTCTTCTAACGCGCGTTTAGACTCATCAGGTTCTAGACACCTAAGGAGGGTACCGTCTAGACCCCATCTATACAAGTCATTTTCTACGATGACGTACCGTGAAGCACTATGGATTAGATGGCATTTTTAATTTCTAGTATATGTGTCAGGAATAGTTTGGTCATGGAGATAAGAGTAGATGTGGTGGTAGCGAGATGAATCGTGTCCAATTACTGAACATATCATCTGGGAGTTAGGAGAGTCATAGGCAGGGTAGCATAATGTCTCCACTAGGAACTCGTGTCTGAAATCATTCTTTGGCATTTGTAACATAGAGGCCAGAGTAGCCATAGCATCAACCGCTTTATTATCCGCTTGGGGAATTTGCTAAAAAGTGACATGTGCAAAGTAATTCTTAAGGCTGTCAACCATCTTTTTATAGGGTACCAACTTTTCATCTTTGGTTTGATAAGTGTTGTTAACTTGATTGATAACCAATTGTGAGTCTCCAAAGACTTTTAGCTCATCCACTCGCCATTTAATAGAAATCTTGAGTCCATTGATCAGAGCTTCATATTCAGAAATGTTATTGGTACAAGGCAACATCATTTTGTATGCCTTTGGCAAGGAGTACCACTGAGGTGTTATAAACAAAATTCCAGCTCCTGACCCTTGTTGAATGAATGAGCCATCAAAGAACATTGTCCATGTCTGATGCGTGAGAAGCATAATGGACTCATCTGGGAATTCCATCTTTAATGGTTGATGATTTGTAAGAGGTGCTTCAGCCAATTGATCCGCAATCACCTGTCCTTTGATAACTTTTCTCTCAACATATACAATATCAAACTCACTAAGGAGCATGACCCATTTAGCTAGTCTACCTGTGAGGGTAGCTTTGCTGAGAAAGTATTTCAATGGATCAGTCTTTGCAATTAGCCTCGTAGTGTGAGCCAACATGTAGTGTCACAGCTTTTGGGAAGCAAACACTACTACTAATCAAGCCTTCTCAATTACTGAATAATTCATTTCGTAAGAGGCCAATGTTCTGCTGATGTAGTAAATGGCTCTTTCTTTATGATTTGGATCTTCTTGGGCCAAGAGAGCACCCAAGGATGTTTTCGTTGCTAATATATATAAGATCAAAGGCTTCCCCTGAATGGGAGGCATCAGTATGGGTGGATTAGCTAAATACTGTTTAATCTGTTGAAACCCTTGTTCACACTCTTTGTTCCAGTCATAAGTCACACCTTTATGCAGATTTTTGGTAAAAGGTTGTGACTTGTCAGCTAATCGCAAGATAAACCGCCTGATAGATTAGAGCCGACCTTGGAGACCTTTGATTTGTTTGATATTATGGGGTGGTGGCATTTCCATTATAGCTTGTACCTTTTCCAGATCCATCTCAATTCCTTTCTTTGAGATGATGTAGCCAAGTAATTTTCCTAAAAGTAACCCCAAATGCACATTTCCTAGGGTTTAGACGCAACCTAAATTTCTCCATACGATCTAGTATAGAACCTAGATCAGTGAGATGTGTCTTTCTATCCATACTTTTGGCAAGTGTGTCATCCACGTAGTCCTCCATTGTCCTATGCATCATGTCATGAAATATTGTAGTAACAACTCTTTGATAAGTATCCCCAGCATTCTTTAAACCAAAGAGCATAACATTCCAATAGAATGTACCCCATGCACAAGTCAAAGCAGTTTTCTCTTGGTCCGCTGGCACAATTTTGATTTGATTATAGCCAGAGAAGCCATCCATTAGTGAATACATCTCATATCCCACTGTCATATCCACGATCATGTCAATATTAGGAAGTGGAAAATCATCTTTGGGACATGCCAAATTTAAATCTCTAAAGTCTATGCAGACCCTAATAGATTTGTCATGTTTAGTCACTGGGACTATATTAGAAATCCACTCTGCATAATCAATCGCTCGGATGAACCCAGCTTTCAGAAGTTTTTCCAATTCTGCTTTGATCAATAAAGCTACATGCGGATGCATCTTTCTAAGTTTTTGCTTGACAGGTTTCACACCTTGAGCTATTGATAAGTGATGCATAATGAGATCAGGATCCACACCCTGCATGTTAGAATACGTCCATGAAAAATTTATCTTTTTCTCTTGGAAAAATTCTATAAATTCCTTAAGTTCCTCTGTAGATAATGACTTGGCCACATGAATGATATGTGGATGCTCTTCTGTTCCCAAATTTATCGGCTGATTTGGTTCAATTAATACTGATGAGCGTTCCTGGAAGTGACTCAGAAGTGCATCAAGTACCTCACCCTCAGGCGCCTCTGAGAGGTTTTCACCTTCGGTTACGTCTTTTCTTTTTACTTTTTTTTGGCTCCGATATTGCCACAATGTGGTTTTCACCATCAGAGCGCTTATTTTTAATTCTTTTAATTTTTTGACTAAGGTACTTGATGTCAGCCTCGGTCATGTTGACACTTTATTCACTAGTGGAGGACATTACGGGCTCAACAACATGAAGGTAGCGGGCTAAAGTGTAATCATTCTAGAATGTAAGGACTTCACTGGATGAAGAAGGGGAATTCCAGTCTATTAATTTAGGATGTTGGAGGGAAAGAGATGCGACAGGTTCAAGTGCATTCACAGTATGGTCATCGAAAGTGTTAACTAGCAAGCTAAGAGCTAAACTGATCTCATCCAAAGGTGTGTTTGAATCCTTTTGATCCCTAACGACCAAAGTAGAAGACATGTTAACACCTATAGACTCAGACTCATTAGGATTTTCACTAGACCCCTCATTGACGTCGAGAAGTCTTTCATAAGGTCCTGCTGACAAACTATCAAACTCATACTCATGAGAGTCTATATCCGAACTCTGACTTGGGTGCTTGCACCATAAAGGTTTTTGATTTCTTTCAATACTACCTTGTTCTTGTGTTAACTGTTCTTGAAATTGTAGTGGTATGTACTGTTCTCCTTTGAATTTAGGATCTTCTAAGTCTTTCCATTGCTCAAAAGTTAGTGTCTCAAAGGGAATGGTTTGATCAGAATCACTGTTAGTTTTAGTTTTACAGGTACATGGCACAAACTTATCTGGCTTAACAAAGAATGCTGCCAGGTCTGGAGGGATGGGATAAGGAAAGCAATCCTCATTCGAGCTGTCTTGTATAGTGTCGACTGCAGTTGTGCCTTCAAGTTTTGGTGTAGGCTCTACTTTTGACACAAATTTATTGATCCCTAGATGAAATGGGACCTTTTTGAAACCTAAACCAATGGTATCTTTTGTCTTTTGACCTATAGCTTGGATAGGTTCCACTAACCCATTTCCATTCACACCTATCGGGCCACTTCCTTTGTACCCAAAATGTTTCATAATCTTACGACCCTCACTGTTAGGATTTAATTCATGAGCTGGGGCAGTTTGTTCAGCTGTGTTCTTTCCTTTACAAAGCTAAGTCTTGATAGCTCTTTCCTCGTCTTCATCTTCCAATGGTGTATTAGACCATACAAATGTACCCTCATAAACTATCTCAGGAGTAGTGGAAGATTTGTTGTGCTCAGAAGGTCTTCCATAAGATTGAGGAGACAGGGGTAGAGCTGCTAATGACAACATGGGTTCCATTTGATATCCCCCCATGACTATGTTTGTGATTTTCAGTGTCTGTTCCATGTCTTTGAGCTTGGCATCACAAAGTTCTGTGTATTCTCTATTAGTTGGAACAAGACTGTCAGCTGATTGAGTGAGAGCATTACAAGAAGAACCCATGCTAGCGGGAACGGTCACCTCTACACCTTGAAAATAAAACTTGATACACTGATGGTATGTAGAAGGAACCGCTTGCATCTCGTGGATCCACGGTTTTCCTAGCAGAATATTATACGCAAGAGGAAGGTCTAGCACCTGACATATGATGTCTCTTTCAACTGGGCCAACCTCAATGGGTAGCACAACTAGACCTTTAGATGTTCTCTCTTCTTCATCATAAGATTTTATGGTAATTCTCTTGCCGAAATCTATGCAATCCTCGCCATAACCTAGTTGAGCAAGAAAATGAGCGGAGCAAATATTAAGACCAACACCATTATCAATGAGCATGCGGCGGACTAGCTGTTTGCCGATCATGACTTCTATGTATAGGGGAGAATTGTGCAGGTGACTAATTGAGTGATCATCTTCTTCAGAGAAGGATAAATAATGCGACAAGGTCAAATGACCCACCATGGATTGAAACTGATCCAAATTGATATCTTTGGGGACATTAGCTTCAGTGAGAGTTTTGTCCAAGATCTGCCTATGAGCAGGCGAGATTTTTAATAGCTCAAAAATAGTTATCTGAGCATTGGTCCTTTGAAGCTAGTCAAGAATGCTTTAACCAGCAGTAGGGGGCATAGGGACCGCCTTCGTGGTTTTGTTGGTAGAACCAACAACAGTCTTATTAGCAGTTTTTTTTGGTGTGGATGTAGCAGTGGGAGGGGTAGGACCCTTGATAGAGATTCTAGCGTTAGACCTAGTAACAACATTCGCACAATCTCAAGATGTTTCAGATTTAGATAATCAAGATGCAGGGCCTCTCAAGACAAACGGGGTTCTGGGTTTAGAAACATTCCCACTTCCCTTGCTGGTAAACATATTGCAATATTCCACTTCCACTGGTTCAATCATGTTGATCACATTATCATAAGTGGTATTGGCATAATTAAATTTGGCATTATTATTCTGAGTGTTGGAGGATTCACCTTTCTCATGATGAGGAAAGGGATCTTTGAATGCTTGATGATCTGAATTCTTGTTATGATTCTCCACAATGATAACCTGGTTATCGATCAAATCTTGAACTTTATGTCATAATTGGAGACAAGTAGCAGTCTTGTGACCTTTGTTTTGATGGTAATCGCAGTAAGCATTCTCATTCCACCAATGAGGTCTTGGTTGCGGATAGTATAGACGTTTCTCCAAAGGAGCAAGAATCTGATTTTACACCAAAGTTTTGAAAACCACATCAAGTGGTTCTCCCAGAGAGGTAAATTCATGCTTAGGTCGCGCTACCCAAGGTTTGTTGCCAAAAAATTTAGAAGGCTGTTGAGTATTGGTTGTAGCCTTTTTGACAGCTTTGGTTGCTTGTATACCCGAGGTGAGATTAAAGACTGATTTCAAAGAAGTTGAATTCACATTATCGACCACCCCATCATTCACAACATCTCTATTTTTGTTGGAAAATTTCCCTTTGTCTTTGTTGGAAGATGAGGGATTTTGCTTGTTATCTTTATACAAGGTCAATTCGCCTTT